>QVOB01028075.1:0-15559 GCA_014839585.1 Pseudomyrmex concolor | reverse complement strand
TTTTATAGACTTTTGTTATTTTTCTCTTTTAATGATATTTTTATTTTTGATTTTAATGATATATTTTTATTTTTGTAATGTTTTTGTAATGTTGTTCTTATTTGCGCCTGAGGGAATTTATTCCAGGGCGCATTACAAATAAATGCTATATCTATCTATCTATCTATCTATCTATCTATCTATCTATCTATCTCTCTCTCTCTCTCTCTCTCTCTCTCTCTCTCTGTCTCTTTCATGCAGAATTAAAATATATGGACCAGATATGTTATCTCTCGTATAAATTTGCGGAGAAACGAGTTTCGTTCCATGAGGGCTCCTCGATGCAAATTTCTCTTTTCCTCTCAAATGTCAGATCAAATATAGACTTTCGCGGTTGTCTTGCACTTTCGTTGCGACACACGAGATCGCGAATACTTCGCGAATGTTTTTATCTTCAGATCTCGTATTAATATATTCAACGCACCGGCCGAAAATTCATTTTTAATTGAGTAAAAATTAACTTGTTTACAAATTTACGCATATTATCCACATAATTTTACGTTACATAAAAATGAATAAATATATTGCAAAGAATTAAATTACAAAAAAAAAAACTTTCAAAATAATTTTTTCAAGAGTAGAATTTTCGTGAGCGTAACACACCAAACGCTCGAAATTATCACGTGTGCCGAATTCGATCCATAAATGCCCTTTCGGAGACGCGCCTGCGCTCGGCACCTGCGCTCTGGGGATCCTCGGCGACCTGAGTTCGCACGACGCGTTCGCTGTTTGCTTCCCGATCTCGGACAGAACGTCAACAACAAACTATGAAGGTATCCTGAGAGCCGACGCTCTTCCGAGAGAGATGAGCTCGTTGCCTTTGAAGCCA
This sequence comes from Pseudomyrmex concolor, assembly GCA_014839585.1. Taxonomy (NCBI): domain Eukaryota; kingdom Metazoa; phylum Arthropoda; class Insecta; order Hymenoptera; family Formicidae; genus Pseudomyrmex; species Pseudomyrmex concolor. Next base: position 14,691 of record QVOB01028075.1, on the reverse strand, counting down.
ATCTGATACACATTGCTTTCTGAGCTCGGGGGAGAACTGCGGGGGAGTAATCGAGGATTCGATCCGGGAAGAGACAAGGTCTGATTGTTCTCACGAGCGTGCGGTTGTTATTTCGAATTTTTCTAGTTTTACAAACGATCTTCCTCGTCTCGACGCGTAGATGACGTTCAACGTGATGCGATTCGCGAACGTGCTGCTCTTTCTCCTGTGGTGGCCCGGCGTGACGAAGTGTCACAACACTCCGTGCAAATTCAACAGCATGTGCATGTGCTGGGTTCAGGACGATGACGATTACACCAAGTGGGACATCAGTTGCGTCGGGGTGCCGTTCGCGCGATTTCCCGGTAACACATTGGAAGAAACGTAGCGTGTTGTGACAAGCGTAATAATGAAATGTCTTGCATAATATATTTTTTAGACGTGGCGGAGAGCTACGTGGCTCAATTGGACATTGCTGGCTCCGGCATGCAGGTGCTGGACAACGACGCGCTCGCGAGTTCCGCGAGCGTCGAGGGTCTGGGACTGATGAGCAACCGATTGTCCAGCATAGGCGAAAAGTCTCTGTTGTGAGTTGTTTTTTTCGGAGTTGATTGCTTATATACATGTTGAAAAACTTTTGAAATATGTATACGCGGAATTAATTTGCATCAGATAATTTTTCCGCGATCGAGAAATTAATAATCTCAATGTCTTTTTTGTAAGAGGTGTTACGGACAGTCTACGTTCGCTGGATTTAAGCTACAACTCCCTGGAGGACGTGCCTTTCAAAGTTTTTCGCGATCTCAAGAAATTAAATTTTCTCAACATGCACAGGTACGCGATAAACCGCAAGTTTCATTTCTGTCACAGTTTTTTTGCACAAATCGGGATTTTAGTAAAGAATTGAAGTAAAACAATTTTATTAAAAAAAAAAAAAAAAAAAATACATAAAATTTTTAAATATCAGCAATCATCTGACGTCGTTGGACGGTGACTGGGGCCGCACTAAGGACACCCTGACGGACGCGTTCTTCGGCGATAATTCGATCGCCGAGGTGCCTCGAGTCTTCTCGAGTTTCGGCGCGCTGGTTTGGCTGAACTTGGACAGCAACAACATCGAGGAGCTTTCCGAGGATTGCTTGCCGCCGAAAATGCACACCTTGAGCATCAACAGCAATCTACTGAAGGAGTTCCCACGGTCGCTGGGAGGTCTCAAGGATCTCACCTGGCTCTACATGAGAGGAAACAATCTCAAGCACCTGGAACTGCCCGATTTCCGCAGCTCGAGTTTGGAGCTGATCGACGTAAGCGAGAATTCGATCGAGTGGATAAAAACCCCGATCCTGAACAACCGCACTCTTAGGGTGCGACACTTCAATCTCGACGGGAACAAACTGCTCTCGTTGCCGGCCAGAATGTTCGATCATCTCGAGATCAAGCGAATTCACTTGTCGTCGAACAGTATAAGAAACGTCGACAACGAGGCTTTTCGCGGTCTCGAAGGCAGTCTCGAGTATCTGAACATGGAGAACAACAATTTGCCGGCCGTGCCGAACGCTGTCAGTCAGCTGAAAGTGCTGTCGTATCTTTATCTGGCTAATAACGAGATCAGAAACATCTCGGGTGACGCCTTTCAGGAATTCGCTGACCATCTGAAGGCTCTGTCTCTCGCAACCAACAATCTGGACGCAGTGCCCGTGGCTGCTCTGTCCAGGTACTTTTCTCTTTAATACCGTTTGAAAAATTAATTTCCGTGAAAAAATAGTAATTTAAAAACATTTACATTAAATTCAGAAAATAAAGTTTTCCCACGTTTATTTGTTACGAACGTTTAAGTTCGTATTTAAAAAAAAAAAAAAAAGAATATGCAAATCTCTACTCGTTGCGCACGTAATTGCATCTCGAAGACGTAAAGACGAGTAGTCGCCGGACGTGTGTTCTTGTACCACATTCGCGAAGGAGTTCCTCGTTACAAGATGATAGATCGTAAAGGTCAAAATAAATAATACGGTGAGCGAGCGCGCGAGATACGAGCCAATAACACGAGATCCTAATAGCGGAAAGTTTGATGCAATGATGATCAATTTTTCGTAACAGATGCCAGAGGCTACTGCATCTGAATCTCGGTTATAATAAGATCTCACACGTCGAGCCCGGGGATTTCGAGTGGGCGGAGGACCTTGAGATCCTATTGCTCAGGAACAACATCCTGACGAAACTGAAAGCTGAGACCTTCAAGGGAGCCGGTGCGTTGCCCGTAATCCGACTTGCGAAAGTCTTCTTATTCGAGACACAGTCAATTCAAAAATTAAATTCCGCTTACTTTTTAAATTGTCATGCGTTTAATTAATTAATTAATTAAGAATGAAATTTATTTAATTTTAATTTTACAAATTTAATTTTACAAACTTCGATTAAATTTTTTACGCTTACTTTTTAAATTGTCATGCGTTTAATTAATTAATTAATTAAGAATGAAATTTATTTAATTTTACAAACTTCGATTAAATTTTTTTTTTTTTTTTTTAGGCAAGTTAGAAGAACTCAGTTTGTCCTTCAATCACCTGACGGAACTCGACGACAACTGCTTTGTGGGACTTGAGGAGAGCCTGGAGATCTTCGAGTTGAGCTTCGCCTTCGCCACGGACGTTTTTCCGCAGCGCGCGCTCCGGCCGCTTCTGAACCTTCGCTGGCTTGTTCTGGACAACAACAACTTCCAGACCATCGAGCCGACAGTCTTTTACTCGTTTCAACAGCTGCAGTACATCAACATGGAATCGAACAGGATGCATTACCTGCCCGAGAGAATATTTTTCTCGAGCGTGCATCCGGAACTGCGGGACGTCAAGCTGGGCTACAACTTTCTGGAAGCTATTCCGGAGTCGAGCTTTCACAATTTAACCGAGCTGCTGTCTCTCGATCTGACCGGCAATCGAATAAGAGTCTTGTCGTCCGGCTCGATCGTGGACTGTCCGAAACTGGTGACGATATCGTTGGCCTACAACAGGATACAGAAGATCGAGAAAAACGCTCTGTACGGTTTGTCCAGTTTGCGTTTTCTTCATCTAGAATTCAACAAGCTGACGGTGCTCGATCTGGCCGCGATCGCGGAAATCGGCGGTCCCGACTTCGCCCTGAACGTTTCCTACAACGCGATCGCGCTCGTCGACTCGGGATCGTTGATGAACAATCTCACCAGACTGGACATCGGATTCAACAACATCAGTTACTTGCCCGCGAACACATTTTACGGCACGCCCGACATGAAGAGCCTGAACATGCAAAACAATTATCTGACAACGATCGAACCGGGTGAGAAACAAATTTATTAAAATTGAAACAAATTTATTAAAATTTATTTTACTCGTGTGATATAACATTGTTTCTCAGGAACGTTCGCGCTTCCTCATTTGGAAACTTTGGATCTGAATCAGAACAAGATAGACACGTTGCGCAAGCAATCTTTCCACGGTCTGGAATCCCTGCAGCGGATGAATCTCGCCGGAAACGAAATCACTCAGCTGTCGACCGAACAGTTCAGAAACCTGAAGAGTCTGAGAATTTTAAATCTCTCTCGCAACAAGATTCGATCGTTGCCGAAGGACGCTTTCGAGGGCACCAGACTGGAAATCCTCGATCTCGGCCACAACAAATTCACAGTCGTTCCCTCGTCGTCGTTCTTGGAAGTCGGCTACACCTTGCGGGATCTGAACATGGCGGAGAATTTTCTGGACCATCTCGACTCGTCCGCTTTTCCAACTTCTCAGCTGGTGTCTCTGAATTTAGCGCAAAATCGACTGACCATCCTACCCGACAACTCGTTCGTTGCTCTGGGAAAATTGTTGAGTTTGAACGTGTCTCAGAACATTCTCCAGGCGAATTTCAAAGAGCTGTTTCACTACCTGCCCGATCTCAGACAGCTTTACTTGGCCAGTTGCGGTCTGCGAACCATACCGTTACTGCCGTTAACGAACTTGAACGTCTTGGATTTGTCTTTCAACAATGTCGACGAAACCACCGACAAGCAGTTTCAGTATCTGGAGGGTTTGAAGATTCTCTTGTTGGTGAACAACTCGTTAACGTCGATGCCCGATGTTAGGTTGAGTCTCTTGAGAGAACTCGACGTTTCCGGCAATCCTATTGAGGTGAGTTAACGCTAAATAGTTTCTCGGGAAAAAAAAAAGAAAAACAACTGAGAGAATCGTATTTGACAATTTTGCAGGAATTGACGAAAGAAAATTTTCTCGGCTATCCGAGACTAGAAAAATTAAACTTGAGGAACTTGAATCGGACGAGATTGGTGGACAACGAGTGTCTGCGACCTTTGAAATATTTGAAATATTTGCGAATTCAAACGTGGCCGCAGGCGGACGGCTTTCATCTGCGCAATTTGCTGTCCGGCTTGCCGCTACGCACGGTCGAGATCCAAGTGACGGAACACTTGCTGAAGCATCAGATACAAAACGCTTTTACGAAGCAACTGAGAGAACTGACCATAACCGGCAGCGATCTCGAACTAATCTCTTCCGAGGCGTTCTCGACCATCGAGGGCGGAGAACTGATACTGCGAATCAAGGACACGCACGTTCAGAGATTGCAGTCGGATATTTTTTTGTCGCTGACGAAGAGACTGTCGCAACTCACTTTGGATCTGAGAGACAATCATATCAATGAGCTCAGCCCGTCGATAATCTACGGAAATCTCTCATGGGAGACCGTAGGGACCAACAATATCGTGTTTTAATTAAAAAAAAAAAAAAAAAAACAATTATATCAAAGTATATAATGGTTTTATAATTAAAATATAAAATTAATTTGATATTTTTCACGAATTTTTTAATTACCAATTTTCAATTATTAATTTTTTCGACAGGTGGACTGCAAGTGTCCGGAAACCCGCTCGAATGTGACTGCGAGATCGCCTGGCTGAGTCTCTGGCTGCGCAGATGGCTCAGAGAATCCCGTCAGATTCACACGGCGTCGCAATCCGACGCCAGACAACTGAGGACCATAGCCGGCCGAGCTGTGTGCACGGAAACAACCCCGTCTTACTCCTCCGACAAGGTCCTGCTGACTCTCGGAACTCCGCACACCGCCTGTCAAGCTTCCGCTCTGAGTTCGGGAAACTACGAGCGACTGGCGACAGCCTGGCTGGCCTTCGTCTTCATCCTCGTTTTCATAGCCACTTAACCGCGAGTTTGTATCACGCAATCTCTTCTCGGAATCTAGTCTTCAAAATCGCATGTGATTTTTTATGTAAGATATTACTAGCAAAGGTGATTAAAAAAAATTGTAAAAAGAGATCGCATCTCATCTTGTTGTTTCATTCGCTCGAGGAAAACGTCTCTTCGCGAAACTTACAAGGACGACGACAAAGGAGAACGGGGGAGAAAATGATTTAGAGAGAGAGAGAGAGAGAGAGAGAAAGAGAGAAGATATACGAGAAAATGGAAAAAGATTTCTCAAGAAATACAGACACAACTTAGGGGATAAAAAACAAAATAAAAAATAAAAAAAAAAAATTATTCGAAGAGCAGAGAACTCGTTACAACGCGCGATGACATGAAAATATGTACGTACTAATTATTATATTGCTTTCTTGCTTGCGAAAAATCGATGAATATCTTTAATAATAATAATAATAATAATAATAATAATATTTTTTTTCCTAGACACTCTCGTCGCTTTTATATGATACAGTTTTGCGTGCCGCGGAAAATTCGAAAAAATTTTCTTCACGCTTCTACACCGGCGGCGCCTGCGTGTGTTGCAAACATCCCTCGACGTTCTCGGGCCAGTCGCAGACGTTCTCGTTGGGATTGAAGACCAGATTAACGGGACAGGGCATGTGGTGCTTGCGCTCGCCCTCGCACATGTAGTACATCGTGCAGTCGTTCTTGTCCGCGTGGTAGGATATGTGATTGTCTTCCTCGTCGCACGTCACTTCGTTCGCTGCAAAATATTTATTTCGAATATTGTTGTCTTCCACTAACAAACCTTCTCGAACACGATTCGCGATTTTAATTTATTTTTCACTTGTGAGAAAGACAAGGTCGATTCCTTCACTTACGATCCTTGGTCGTGTATTTGCCGCTTCTCGAGGTGCTCTCGTACGGGCCGTCGTACTCCAGTTTGACTTTGTAGCCTTGCAGTTCCTTCTTCATCGCTTTGATCAACGGATATTTTCCCGACCCGCAGGATCCTCTGAAGTCGTCCATGTCGACCGACCAGATCATGACGCCTCCGAAACCTTCTTCCTTGAGCCAGGCCATCTGACAAAAAAAATAAAATAAAATAAAATGTCATTATTTTGAATTTTTTTTTAATCAATTTTTTATACGAGAAACACTCTCTGTCTCCGCGCACCTTGTTGATCAGACTTCTCTCGTCGTCGAATCCGACCCACTGATCGTCTCTGTACGCGAACGGAACTTGCTGCTCGCTATCCCACACCAGAGTCGTGTTGTCTTCGTTCAAGAAGCTGCAGACCTGTATTTTAAAAAAGATTTGACAACAAATTAAATATAAAACTTAATCAAATAAAATTAAGTTTCAGTGTATATTTATAAAAAAAAAAAAAAAAAAAAATCGCGCACCTCGTAATAGGACAAAAATCCGGACTCGTTGGTGAAGTTACCCGCGACTCCACCGCCGGACGCTGGCGCGCCGATGTCGAATTTGTCCTTGTCGACTAACGTGAACGATCTGCCGTACGTGGGCATTCCGATCATGAGCTTCTCCTTTGGCGCTCCTTGCTTCACCCATTCTCGCGCGCTGTAATCCTGAAAACGCGCGCGACGCAATGAAATAAAAGTGTGAATTTTAAACCATTTCCATGCGATTTCTCGGTGCCAGATACTTACCACCGTTAATTTTTTCTGATAACTGGTCGCGCTTTCCAAGGGGTACAACGGACTGTTGTGGCCGACCTGTGCTCGACAGAATTCAAGACGGAATTTAATTAATTTAATTAATAATTAGACATCAAATTATTGATATTAAAACGAAAAAGAATACCTGTCTCTCCCACTGGCCGTGGAAATCGTACGCCATTACATTGATGAAGTCAAGATACTTGGAGATTTCAGGAACATCGTATCTAAAGAAAAAAAAACGTTTATTTAATTTTTTTGTCCAACTAGAAATTGTCCAACTTAGAAATTTCATTGTACAAATTATAAAGAAAGTTAACGGTTTTTTCCGATATTTAAAGTTTTTTCTATGATGTGACATTCACCCTGCGGCGATAGCCTCGAAACTCGCGGGCACCGCGGCCGATAAAATTAGTTTCGGTTGGCCGGAGCTTTTCGCCTCGCCCTCGAAAGCCATTCTGAGTTCCTTCAAAAGATTAACGTAGGCCGTTCGGTCGTCGGCTCCTCTGTATTAAAAAAAAAACTCCGTTTCAAAGAGTTTTCTATGTGTATTTTTAATAAAAACAAAAAAAAAAAAAATACACAATATAAAACAAAACCTTGGGTATTCCCAGTCGACGTCCAATCCGTCGAATTTGTATTCTCGCAAGAAGTCGATGGCCTCGTAAACGAATTGATTCATTCGGAACGTGTTGCTGGTGAGTTCCTTGAAAGGCGTCGAGCCGAACGCCCATCCTCCGATCGCGAGTAGAATCTGAAGAAATTTTCGTGAGACACGCGAAGCAACGCGTCGAAGAGAGAGAGAGAGAGAGAGAGAGTAGGAAAAAAAGTACGAAGAGAAATCTTACCTTAATGTCCAGATTCTTGTCGCGAAGCGCGATCAGTCTGCGATACATTTCCGCGTCCTTGTCGCTTCCTTCGGTGAGCAGGTGGTCCTTCAGGGTGGCGAACGCGTAAACCACGTGGGTGCAGAGAGTCGAGTCAATGTCTTCCGGACTGAATCGTCCCATTCCCGGTCTCTTGTGCGACCAGTTTGTCAGGTAACAAATAGTTTGCGCCTCTCTCTCTGCGAAAAGAAAACAAAAACTTCCACTATATTAATGTACGACGTTAGTTCTCGGACTTCAAAAATTATCGCAGCTGACATATGGATTTTTGGTAGAAATGTTTTTCTTTTTTTTTTTTTGTCGATTCGTGAAAGTAAAGTCGAGGAAGAGATCCTTTTTGAGAGAAACTTAAATTTACCGTTGACCGGAGTGTTGATGACCAGCGACTGCGTCGGTTTCTGAAGTTTCTTCGATTTGCTGAGCGCCTCCGAGACGGAAATCTTGTACGGTTCCGGTTTCTTCACGATCGTCTCGGTGATGGTGGTGGCGACCGCGCTCCAGTCGATGTCCTTCGCGTTCGGGCCCCGCGAAATACCCATGAGTTCCTCCCTCATCGCGCCGATCAGAGGATAACGAACGTTTCCGCCGCAAACGGTGCCGTTGAAGTCGTCCATATCGACCGTCCACACCATCGCGCCTCCGTAACCCTTGCTCTTCAGCCATTGCATCTTGTTCCTGACGGACTTCTCGTCGTCGAAGCCGACCCACTGATCGTTGTGCACCAGATAAGGCACCTTCATCTCGTCGTCCCAAACGTAGGCGGCGCCGTTGTGCAACATTTCGCAGATCTGGAATCGAAGAACAACTTCGTGCGTGTCGTCATTGCAAAAAAAAAAAAAAAAAAAAATAAACAAAGAGGTACCTCGTAATACGCGAGAAAACCGGATTCCTTCGTGTACTCGCCGGCTTTTCCGCCGCCGTTGGCCGGCGCGTGCACGCGTAAATTGGCGCGAGAGTTCGAGAGGGTGAAGGACCGGCCGTACGTGGGCATTCCTATGATGAGTTTTTCCTTCGGTGCGCCCAGCTTGACCCACATGGTGGCCGCGTTGTCGACGCTCAATTGTTTCTGCCATTCCGAGTCAAGCGACGAGGCGTACAGCGGGGCGTTGTGACCGGTTTCGCGCTCCCATTTCCCGTGGAAGTCGTAGGCCATGAGATTAATGAAGTCCAGGTAACTGAGACGTTTCGAAGTGTGAGAAAATGCAGATCGCTAATTCATTAAGCGAAATAATTGATTTTATTCGCGCGTACCTGGCGACAGCCGGCACGTCGTATCCGCTTTTAACATTGTCAGGTCCGACCGGCACCGCGGCGGTCAGCAGGAGACGCGGTTTCTTTCTCTCCTGCGCCTCCGCCTCGAAGGCCTCTCGGAGCTCTGCGAGAAAGCGATGAAAGATGAGCTCGACGAGACTCGCGAGAGAGAGTGGAAATGTCAGGGCGTTCCACGTGTTTCGCGTTTGTTCCATTAGAGACCACACAAACAAAAGCTAATAATTAAATCCTTATCGAGATGCGGTGCGTCTGACATTTCCATTCGTTTGCCCTTTTCGCGCGTCTTTACCCTTCAGCAGCAGAACGTAGTTCTTCTTGTCGTCCCCACCCTTCGGATATTCCCAGTCGATGTCAAGGCCGTCGAAGTTTCTGTCGCGCAGATACGGTATGGCGCTGTAGATGAAGGTCTGCCGGGCGTATCTCGTCGAGGACACGTCCTTGAACTTTTGCGTGCCGAAGGACCAACCACCTGGTCGGGAGAGCGAGACAGAAGAGGATCGTTTTTATTTATCGAGCGGATTCGCGCGATAATTTTAAACAAAAACTTATTGTCGCGCGACGCCAATTGCGCACGGGATTGTGTCAATAATTTAACTCAGAGGCAAACTCGAAGCAGAAAAGGAATCTCGAGAAAAGGAAGCTCACCGATCGCAAGCAGAACCTTCAAGGACGGGTTGGCTTTTTTCAGATTTACCACCCTCTCGTACAGGCCGGTCTTGCCGTCCTTCGTCTCGTCGTTCGATTCGAAACTAGTCAGTTTGTTCTTCTTCAGCCAGCCGAAGGCGAAGATAACGTGGGTGCAAAGATCAGGTTGAATGTCCTCCGGCAAGAACTTGCCGATCTTCGTGCGATACTGAGACCAATTCGTGTAGTAGCACACCAGCTGTGGGTTGAGAAAATTCACACGTTGAATTATAACGCAGAAATTTTTTAATTAAAGAAAATATTCTTTGATTGAAATATTTCAAAGATGACGCGCGCAAATAAATTTATTATCTCTGAACACCGTTTGAGACTTGCCGAAACTGAAACTCTAAATTCTTCCGGACTGTCTGTTTTGCACACGATCGTTAATTAATTTGCGAATCAATTAATTCAAACGTCAGAGACGGGCATTCGAAGAAAACTCACGTGTTTCCGATATAACATCGGTCGACGTTTAACAAACGATGTATTTTACCTTGTAGTCGTTTGTCTTGCTGGGCTGAAGCTCGTTCTTCGTGCTCTTGTTGCTGACACGATTTCGCGTGACCTTGAACCTGTTGACACTGGCTGAGACTTCCTGATCGTTCGAGATCGACGGCGCAGAAGTCGTCGGCCTGCGGAATCTCTTCCTCGCACCTGATGATGATGCACACACACACACAATCGTCGGATAATTACGTAAAATCGTTTCGATTTTCTTTCCGCGCTGCGGGAATTACGTAATAATTCCGGGCATATGCACGAATGTACATGTATAAATGTTTCAACGTTGCGTAAGATTTTGCTTACACACGACACGAAACCTCGAAAGGCAAGTGTGCCTTTCACCCGTTTGTGAATCGATTACTCTGGAAACGTTTTGCATGCGTGACGCAATATCAACGAGAGAACCCCTTTTGCAGCTTTTTCGGACACACAATGTTGTTTGTACGATAGACAAGCTCGCGTGCAATACGGAGAAATGGAATTTTCTCGCGCAGGTGCGACGGATAAGAAAAGAAAAGAAAAATTGACGTAATCCAAAGTGGGCGATTTGTCGCGCGAACTGAAGATCCTGATGTAACAACCGTCGCGATATTACATTGTTCTTGATCAATAGCCGGTAATGAGTCATTACTGGATAGAGATTTAATGAGCGGACCTCCCCGATTGCGGCTTATTAGTCGAAGAGCGCGAGATTCAAGTGTCTCGAATCGTCACGACCGATCCCGGTGATTAGTTTCAATTGCGGGATTAATAAACGGATGGAAATTACGGGGTTTACCTTCGGCATGTTGGAGAAGGCCTAGAAGCAACACCGCGAAACAGACGAGTAGCAGCCTCCGAGTAGCACTGCTGGTCGACACCTGAAAAGAAAGTGAAGGTGGAGATATAGCGCAACAACAACAACAACGAGTAAGGCACAATGAGAGTTTTTAGTGCGAGAGTTTAATGCGCGCCGTCGTGTATCGCTTTCGATAAAATTTCTCCGAACGGAATACGTCCGGAAAACAAATTCAGTCACATTGCATTGTTGACGAATGTAAATTAGCATGAGGAATTCGCGGCTCTTGGACGTACTGCCCCCCCCCCTCCCCAGGAAATGTGTAAAAAAGAAAAGATTTCTCGAATTTTATTTCTGATATCTTGTTACTTCAGGATATCTTTAACATCATTTATTGTGTCGATTCTTAAATTATTGTGTTAGAAAATAATTTATTTATTGTTTATTATGATTTTATTATCAACAACTCTTGACAATATTTATTATTTAATTGATTTTGCTTGTTGATGAAAACCGAAATTGGTCGAAACGATTGTGATTTTGCCAATTTGAGAAGTAAAGATATTTGTCGATATCTGCGGCTCTTTCTGAAGTTTTTACGCGTTCCTTGATCGACAGACACGACGTGATAGTTGAAAAACGGTTTATTAACATAATCCGTATTTTTACGAGGGAGCAAAAGAAAAAGCTCAAGAAATTCTTTTAATTCTGTCTTTTCTAGACTTGCGGGTTATTGCGCAAGTTGTGTCAATGCAAGAAAACGGCAAGCAGTTTATTTCTTAACTCTGCATATTTCTCCTGTCATGTGCACAACTGTTCATGCGCGATGAGGTCAACGACCCGAGAGAGATACGGTTCTCCGGTCCGCGGGTATATATTATTCATCGGTCCGCATCGGTGTGTGCTGCAGGGGAGAGAAATTTAAAATATATCGTTCTATATCCGTTCGATTAGCGAATCGAACGCGACGAAGACAAGACGGCGAAAGTCTAACGGCGACGGTTATTGTTTCGATGCCGACAATCAAATTATACCGATCGCAAATTGTTCCACAACGAACGACAACGAGAGGATTACGAGCTCTGTGTTGTGTTGCGGGAAAATGAATTGGTAATCGAACGCAGAACGCCGTGGGAGGTTAATTGGTTACAAACCTCATTGCCTCTCTCTCTCGCGCGCCAATACTTGGAATAATTCATGATTACATCAGAACTGAAAGTATATCACAAGCGATGAAATTGACCGAGAAAATTGACGCTTTTCACGCTTTTTTTTTCATCTCTTTTTACTTTTTGTCACGGATTTGTCGCGCGCTGTTTTTTTTCTGTCACAGATATAAGTTGCATTTAATAAAAATTTTCGCGTGTCAAATCGCAACCGTGTAAATTTTTCAGGCGAGCGTTTAGTACATTCGTACGAATTTTTTTAGCACGTTTCTATTGTTTTAAGTCGCCGCCGGTTGCTCGAGAATCTGCAACTGCAATTTATTTCCATTTTGCGAATAAGGTGCTTGACCGATCGCGTGATTCACACCGCGGGCGACCGTTTTCCATCCGTTGAGAAATATTGCGCAGCGTGCAAATAACACAATGTAATAGCGCTAAGCGATTTTTCTCGAGTACGTATACAGACGCGCGCAAACAACGTCGATGTATGTATACATATACTCGCTACGTGTAGTGAGTACATGTGAATCGAGAAAAGATTCGAAACGATGTTTGTTGGCATCCGAGAAATGCAGAAAATAATTAACGCATTCATCGGGCGATCCATCGTTGGACAAACGCGCATAGTTGCATGTAAATCCGCGGAATTACATCGGAGAGAAAAAAAAATAGGTGAGCGCGGCCAGCAGAGTGTAAAAAAAAACATTCCGGAAAATAACTTCACGCTTTATTATATTTTTTTCTTTCAGGAATTCAGAAAAAGAATTTTAATTTAATGAAAGACTTCGCACAGACTTGCGCAGATTGTCTAATTTTGTTAATGAGAAAGAAAAATCGTAACGAATAAATAAAATACAGCTTCAGTAAATTTAAATCGAGAAATAGGACTTTATAACCGTTAAATGTACGAAGTATATGTTTATAATTTTACAGACAGAAGGGAGGGGCGAATGCGAGACGAAAGCAAGATGTTCGTGTTCAAAAACATGTTTATTCAAAGTTGAACTACAGACGTTTTCGATCCTAACTGTGGACTTTTCTTCAGTGTCTGAATTAATAAAGTAAAAATAGGAAGAACTCGGTCAGTTTTATACACGACTGTTTATAGAAGTCAATTCACTGACTCGGTCTGTCAGTGAATTTTTTTTTATAATTGCTATCAAATTCGAATTGTCCATGTGTTGCGTTAATTTACACGTTAAGCAAAAATTATAAATTTCGCACGTACATCCAGCGTACGGCGTACGTAAAGTCCTGTTTCTTGATTTGTTATTGAAGTTGTATTATTTATTTACTTATTTGTTACATTTTTTTTTTTCAATAACAAAGTTGGACACAATCTGAGTAGGTGTGCGAGATCGCGCAAATTAAAATTCTTTTCCTTGTTTAGTAATTATTCCATTTCATTGAAATTAATGTATTCGCGTACGTCTCTTCGCTCTCGAAGCTGCTTGCTCGCTCGATCTTTCTCAGAGATGAAATATCCGCCAAGTATTTAGCACATTGGAAGTGCAATCTTTCCTCCCTGAATTATCTCCGCCGCACGATCATTAAAGACAAAGCGGATTGTTCGTACGCTAATCGCACGAAGTTTTCACTCCCGCGATGAGATCGCGATGGAAGTTGCACGCTCCATCGCGTTTTCTTTTTTTCTTAACGACGACGGTGATCGGTAAACGGGATAAAACGTCGGAAATACTCGTCGTAATTGATTATTATCCGTCCTCGATTGCGTTTAATTATTATTCGCAGAGGAAGAAAGCCTCGGTCCGCGAGTTTTTCGAGGCCACGGCCGACGAGCGGATTGTGTTCCCTTTTTTTTTTCTTTTTTTTTTAGTCGTCCGATCTGTATTCCAGCCACGAGAGTCTGGAAAGTTCTTAACCTCGTGAACCTCCTTCTCCTCCTCTTCCTCCTCCTCTTCGCGAGGACCGTGGGGATTGCTGAATGTCATTACGCGACATGGCTTAATGATATTCAGCGCGCGCGATTTCCCTCCCCGCTTTTATATCAATACACCGAGCCGTTCTCTACCGCCGCGTCTTCGTGTGCGACGGTGAGTTCGATATCTCTCGAAGAGAAGTGAAACTTCTCTTTCCCGCGTCCTGCAAACTGGCCGTTCCGCACGGCGACGTGCCGTTTATCGAAGAGAATGAATTTTATTTTATTTCTTTTTTTTCTTTAATCGGAACCGGAGCTCGCAATATGCGAACAATATACGAAATTCGACGAAGTGCGCGCGATCGAACGTGGTGGTGACACACGTGAAAGATCATTTCCTCCGCGCTTGTAATAGGAGCTTACATAAATTGACCTAGGATGTCAATGAGCGACGAGGAGGAGGAAACGATAATTGCAACTGTAACATTTTCAGTTCCTCGATTTCACTTCGCGCGAAGATGCGAAGTGAAATCGAGGAACTGAAAATGTTACAGTTGCAATTAACGATTGACGTTAAAAAAAAAAAGAAATAGAGTCAAAACTCGTCATTAAAATTGCGGTTTCAGAGCAAATCCCGTTTCACAACACCTTACATGCGCCTCTCGCC
>QVOB01028033.1:0-10982 GCA_014839585.1 Pseudomyrmex concolor | reverse complement strand
CCCTGCGGACCAGCCTGCCCCGGCCTCCGCGCCCGCGGCTGGGGGGGGAGATGCTCCGATGGAAGTGGTGACGGATGGGCCGCCGGTGTTGCTCGAAGCACCGGTGGTGTCCCGGGAAAAGTCGGGCGCGGCTGCTCCCGGCCCCTCGGTACCTTCCGCCTCGGGAACGGTACCGGGAGCGGCAGCCGCCAGCAAGGCGGAGGGGCTGGGGACAAGTCCCAGCGGGTGAGGAGTGCCCTCGCCGCTTTGCTGGGTACTCCCCAGCCCAAGAAACCGCGGCCGGGCCCCAGGTCCTTCTGGCCCGCGGAGGCACTAATTTCAGGGGGGAGGCCTCTGCTTGCCCAGCCCTTGAGCTAAGTGGTGTAAGGGTCCCATATAGTTCTAGGGAGGCGTCCCCTCTCCACTCGGGGGTTTGATGCCGGGGTTACACGGGAGATGAGAGCGGGGACTCTCATCTTTCATTGCACGTAATCTCACCGGTGACGGCGGGAGGCATGGCCACTCCCTCCGTCACAGTGAGCGTATCGCTCTTCGATCAGGCGATAGCCACACTTGGCTAGGGAGCAATGGGGAGGCTCTGAGAGGAAATAGCCTTCGGGCTTCCCAGAGGTCCCCTCCTCAGTTTTTTATGGTGGCCATCGAGGGGTTTTAGTGGGTAATCCTCCGAGAGAGTGACCTTCTCTTGGGGGGAGTCCCACATATCCCCGTCTCCTTCCCGGGAGGCGGGGAATGCATAAAGCATTTCCCCTCGTAAAAAAAAAGGTTTGCTCCGGGAGGGTCTCGCGGAGAACAACCTGCAGGAGGCCCTCGCCGACGCGGAGCGCCAGACCCGACGACAGCTGCTCCTCGACTGGGAGCGGCACCTGGACGAGCCGCACGCGGCGGTCCAGAAGGTCGTCGCGGTCGTCCGATCCCACCTCGAGGTATGGCTACAAACTGGGGTCGGACACCTCACCTACCGGGTGACGCAGGTGCACGGATGCTTCGGGGAGTACCTGGGTCGCATCAAAAAGAAACCGAGGACGCAATACCACGAGTGTGGGGCAGCTAGCGACTCGGCGGAGCACACTGTGGAGGAGTGCCCGTGGTGGGCGAATGACCGCCGGGAGCTAGTTGCCAAAATTGGCGCCGACCTCTCCCTAGAGGGCTTCATGAAGGCGCTGGCCTCCGGGGAGAAGGACAAGTGGGGCGCTGTGATCTCCTTCTGCTCCACGGTGATGGAGCAGAAGGAGGAGGCCAAGCGCTAGAAAGAGCGAGCACTTATCCCTCGCATGGAGCCTCTGGAACGTGTGCGAGCGGGCGCACTCCGCTGTCCGCGCGCGTTCCCAGGGTCCGCCCACTATCGCAGCGGTAACGGTGGCTCCCTCTCTCTCTCTCTGTCTCTCTCTCTGCGGTTCCGTAGAGAGAGGGGGAAGTTGAGGCGAAAAATGTTGGGAGAACCGGCTCTCTCGTTAGCCCCCTGCCCCGACAGGGCACATTGTGAAAGAAGGGAGGAGAGTGGCAGTCCTCGGAGCGGTACCGTCCGTCCCGGGACACTCTGCCGATGGGACCGTGACAGGTCGGGATGGGGGCCCTGGCCTGTCCCGCACACGGTCCCGAGAAGGAGCGACACCGCGGCGTGTGGTGTCGCCATGACACGCGTTAAGTAGAGAGGAGAGTTTTCCTCCTCCGAGTACGTCCTTTATATGCTTAAGAGAGGGCCTCGCGCGCGTTCTCAACCAGAGGTCCCGAGGTCCTCCCCTGCAGTGGATCGAGTAGGCACACCGTGGTGGGGTTTAGTGAATAAACCTGTTCCTTTCTGCGAGAGGGAGAGGGAGTGGGGTCCCACATAATCCTGGACCTCCCCAGGGGTCAGGCTATCTATAAAGGATTTCCCTAACGTAAAAAAAAGATTAGGTTAGGTTAGGTTCCCCAGGCGACTTTCCCCCACCTTGTCGTGGTGCCCGAACTCAGTTCCGCAAGAATCTGAGGGGCTATGCCGGCGGAGACTTCGGTCCCTGGCAGGGCTTCTCAAGCTGGACAGGTCCTCCGTGAGCGGACAAGAGGAGAAATAGAGGAAGGAAAATTCCGGCAGGGCAGGCTCGTTAGCCAAGTTCCGGCAATCGGCCTAGGAGAAGGAACACTCCGAAATTAAACTACTCATTTTAACTTCATGGCATAATGTGTCAAAATAAGAAGTCAATTTTACCGGACCAGGGAAGTCGGATTCCCAGGTCCCGGTGAAAGGGGGCTATCGTCCCGAGCTCCCTTCCGTCGTTATCCAGCGGCGGAGTACCCACGGCCTGCACAGGGGCCGTGGGCGAAATAGCGCCTGCGAAGAGTAAGGTTGGTAAGGCGCCAGCCTTTACCATCAGGGTGGTCTCCCTACCAAGGAGGAAACTAGTGATGGGATCTCGCTTGAGCGAGATGAGTGCAGGCGCGGGAGCGGAGAAGTTTCCCCCACTACCCGTACAGAACGCGTCGTCCTTGAGAATTGCGGTCCTCGAAGTCAAAATGTCTGGCCTTCGCGAAAAGGTCCGACAAACACAGTCGGATCTCGCGAGGGTCAGCGCGGATAGGGACGGGCTCGTTACCGATCTTGATAAAGCCGTGGTTGACGCGTGCGCCATGCGGAAGAAGTTTCTGTATATACAGGGGAATGTGTTGGAAAGGCATCTTAGGGCATAGGAAATCCCCGTCCCTAAAAGGCCTCAGGATATCCCCGCGGTTCTTCCTCGGCTCCCTGGTTCGAGTACCGGGGCTGGAGCACACCAATTTTAAATTGGTTGAGGGGTTACACGGAGTCCTACATATGAATGATGCAAAACTAGCATCCTAAATGTGAGTAAAAAAATTAATTTCAATCAAATATATATATGAGAATATTTTGCATAAGATCCTGCAAACGACTCTAAAAACCTTATTTAATTTCAATACTGAGTCTAAAATTCTATGTCTATTTGCCACGTGTCTAATTGCAACGTGTCCAATTGAACAGTGTCCAAGTGCACCGCTCCCAAAGAATGAACTGGCTGTTGAGCGCTAACAGGAGCGCCTTGTCGGTCGGGCCAGGTGATCGCTGTGTTACGGCCGATCGCGGAGAAGATCGTAAGCGCGCATAAGCTGATGCGTATGACGCGATCAATAAATTGCTCGCGGAAGCAGTTACGCGCCTTGAGACGGAGCTCGAGGAGGTGAGTAATCGCCATCTGCCGCGGACTGTCCCTGGAGTTCCGGGAACAGAATAGGGAGCTGTCTGGCCTCTGGACGCGGGTGGGTGCTAGGGCTTCCGTTAAAGCCTCTGGCACGCAGGCGTCCTTGCCACTCCCGCCGGTGGGAAGAGCGCACGCCGTGCAAGCAAGTTTTTAGCCTGTTACCGCTTTTGTGACGGTGCAAGTCGGACTTTCGGAGCGTAACGCTCCGTTGGTTCGTCCGGTACCTGCAACTGCCAGTGTGGCAATGCAGGCTAAGATCCCTGAGGTCTTATCTCAGGGTGCAGATAAAGGTGGACCCGACTCTGTTGGCTGCGCTCGGGTCCTTAGTCGAGGCCAAGTTGGCTGCTTTCCGGGCGGGTCTCTTTCCGAGAGCATCCCTTGGTTCTCGTGCGACTGAATCGCGTGTTACCCCTGGCTTCGGCCAGAGTCGGGCAGTTGGTGGGCGTCTGTCCTTTCTGCAGGTTCTCTGCCTGCGCCGTCGGCCTCGGCTGACGGTATTTAGGCTGCGGTTGTGGAGCGGCGTGCTCGGCGTGCTCGGCGTTGGTTCGGCCGTAGCCCTCCTATCTCCCGGTTACTTCTTCCCTCCGCGACGGGCGCGGATGATTCCGAGAAGCGGTGTCGGGAGTCGTGATCTGGGTGGACGCAAGGTCCCCCAACCTTCTGCCTTGGCAGAACGTGGGCGTACGGAACTTGCTGCTCTCGGCCGTGTGTCGCTGAGAGCAGCGGTTTCGCTAAGTGTTAGGAGGACAGGTGAGAGTGTTACCCCTGTTTGCCGAGGCTCGTCGGACGTTTGACGTCTGCGACCTCGAGTTGCAGTGTCCGGGATCCTCCTTTTTGCGGTCCTCGGACCGGATGGCACGACCAAAGCAGACGCCTTGGCCGGTAGATTGTGCGAGGTGTTCGCAAGTCGGAGTGAAGTGCGAGTAGAGCGCCCCGTAAAGTACGCGGAGATCCGCGTCAGGGACTTCGCCGCCACTCTTACCGCGAAGAAGTGACCTCTCTGGTAAAGACCGGGTATTGCGCTGAAGAAGAGGTTCGCGTGGGGGAAGTTCCTACTCCGTCTGGACTCGGCACGTTGTGGGCTCGCTTGCCATACGTGTCGCCTGACGTGTCGTGGCGGCGGGACGTTTGCGGGTGGGATGGGTGGCTGTGTCTGTAGAGGCTTTATGCGTCCGTCCCACCCAGTGTTTCCGGTCGCTCTGCTTCGGCCATGTGGCCGCACGTCGGTGTGTTCCTCCCATGCGTGGAACTCGGCGGACGATGGCTGTGCTCCCGCCAGTGCCCACTTTGTCAAGTGAGCGTGAGGGGGACTTTGTTGAGGCAGAGACTTCTCTGCCCACGAAGTCTCCAATGGAAGTAGAGCTCGAGTCACCCGTGCTGACCGGGCTCGCACTATCCCTTCCCCCGAAAAGGACGCTTGCAAACAAGGAACCTGCAGCGCCCGGGGGTGCGAAGAAAGCGCGGCTCGGCCGGTGAGCTTGCTCCCGGCTGGAACCTTACCAGGTGGTGGAGACGGGAAGGGGCCTACCCCGATGCCACAGCGGGCGCTCTGTTTCCCGCGCAAATAGGAACGGGTGAAAGGTTCTCCCCGTGGGTGTCCATTCCGGGCATGTAGAGAAGCTCCGGATGTTTTACACCTTCTCTCGGAGCTTCGCGCTGAGAACCCGCGTGTTGGGCCTTTCCGGGAAGGAAGAACTTTTTGACCCGTGCGGTCCTATTTGGAATCCGGCGCGGTGCCTAATGTTCAGGTCGAAGATCTTCGAGCCTTTGACCGAGTGCCGCTAGGCATTAGGAGACGACCACCAGTCCCCGTCTAGCTTAATCTGGTAGGTTGAGGGCGACCACTTGCCCTCTCTAACCAACCGCACAGCCAGGTGTGTGAACACCTCCCTGGCATTGAAAGATTGTCGACCATCAGGCCCATGAGGGGATCCCGTTCTCGAAGCAGTGTTTTAGAGCCAGTGCCAGGGGCCATTTCCCCCAACTAAGGCTTAAGAAAAAAAAAGATTAGGTTAGATATCATCCCAGACGACTTTCCCCCACTTTGTCGTGGTGTCCAGGCTTAGGGGAGCGATGAACCGATGCCGGCGGGGAGTCCGTTGACTTCCTGGTAGGGTTTCCCATGCTCGAAAAGACTCTCGGTGAGTTCCTGAACTAAGAGGGGAAATAGGGGAAGGAAAACTCCGATCTCAAACTCGAGCAGGGCGAGCTCGTTACTCTTGTGTGGGAAGCTATCCTAGGAGAAGAGAAGAAGGACAGCCAACGTCAGGCCTGCCTTTTTGAGCATACCACGTCACAAAGAGCGAAGCCCGGTCCTAGCTTTTCCAAGCTCCCTTTGCTTGAGGGCCGCGCTGAAGTTAGTAGTGGGGCCGGGCGTGGTAGAGGGAAGACTTCCCTTCCCTGTGAGGGAAGTCAGTTGTTGTTGGGGGCGAGTCCGCTTTTGAGCGTCTGACCCAGGCCGGGGAAGATCCCCCTCATTGCACATAGTCCATAGACGACGGAGGGAAGAGTTACGGCCCGCTCCCTCTGCCGCAGAGGAGCTTGTACTCTTCTTTCTACGGAGTGGGACGAAAGTACCGAGCCTACCGGCGTTACCCCAAATCGTTCTGCGAAGAAGTTCCGGGGTGCGTCTAAAAGGACAGTAGGCGGCAGTCCCAGGGGTTTTAGTGGGACGGGGTGTGCATAAAGCATTTCTCCTGTGGGTAACAAAAAAAAGTTATCATAGAGATGGACCTTGATACTTGTACACAAAAGTCTCGCCACATAGTGACGACAAGAGTAGATTCACGTTTCGCTTTGGCGGCGAAGTCTGTAAGTATACTGTCTAACGTGAATGTTTCTTAAATCGTATGTGAACCTAATTTTTTGAGATTTCGGGCTTTATACTTAGATATCTCCGTTGGGAAGAAAAAACTACGAAATACTTTTTTCATATCTCGATCTCAACTTCCAATTGAGTGTAGGCCGAACTCGATCGGTTTAGTCAATGTTGAGATCTGAAAATCTCAAAATTCTCAATCGGCCTTACTTGCGTAAATGAGACACGAGGTACCTCGCAGCGCGCACACTTTGTTGGCGCGTATACTTGGCGTGAAGCATTACCGTGCCTCTTGATCAATGTGAATGTTACGCCGGTAGACAATTATTTCTTGTTCTTACTACTTTTTATCATATATGAGCGCCTGATATGTCGGAGCGCTATGATTGATAACACAGCCCCCCCAAAAGTGGTCTAAACTTGAAATAAGAAAAAATGTTTTCTTACGTATTTTGAGATGCTGAATCCAAATCTGAAGTCAAAATAGGGAGTTTTCCAGATCGATCTTCTTTAAATTACGTGTAATCATCCGAAAATCCTGGAAAAGAGGGAAAAGCATTCAGATAATCTCGTTATGATGAGCCTTTTGTTGTCAAGTAAACTACGAACCCAAGCTCACTACACTAGAGACAGGTACAAACAAGTGAGCCTTCTATTTTCAAGTAAACTAGATAACCCAAGCCAGTTACAACCGAAACAGGCGATCAGGTGGGCCTGTCGTCAAGTAAACCACTTAACTCGAACTTTATTTGTGTAAGTTTATTTAATGTTTTGCTCGTTTACGTACTCTTTTATCCTCGAAAGATCTGCGTAAAGAATTTTTATTACGTTTGTTTCTTTTTGGAGTTATGTCTCTCCTTAACGTCCAGCAGAAGTCCGCCATCATATTTATGTCCCATCATCCTTGATCGTCTCTCCTTAACGAGAGACATAACTCCAAAAAGAAACAAACGTAAAAGACATCTCTTGCGCAGATCTTTCGAAGATAAAAGAGTACGTAACCGAGCAAACCATTAAATAAACTACTTACACAAATAAAATTCGAGTTATTAAGTGATTTATTTGACGACAAAAGGCCCACTTTATCGTCTGCCTCCAGTGTAGCTGGCTTGGAGTACTTGAATTACTTGACAACGAAAGGCCCACTCGATCGCCTGTTTCGGTTGTAACTGGCTTGGGGTATCTAGTTTGAAAATAGAAGGCTCACTTGTTCGCCTGTCTCCAGTGTAGTCACCTTGGATACGTGGCAGAGATGCCATATTGTTCCGAACAGCATCGAGAAGATTGAAGTGGTGAACCCTCACCAGCCCCCACCACTTCAATGTTCTCGATGCTGTTCGGCACGATATGACATCTCTGGTACGTGATTTACTTGACAACAAAAGGCTTATCCTAACGATATTATCTGAATGCTTTTCTCTGCTTTCCAGGATTTTCTGATGATTAAACGGAATTTAAAGAAAATCGATCTGGGAAACCCCCGTATTTTGACTTCAGATTTGGATTCAGCACCTCAAAATACGTAAAAAAACATGTTTCCCATTTCGAGTTCAGACCACTTTTTTGTGGGCCTGTTAATCTTTAATTGTTTATAACTTAAAATCTATTATTGCCTCGCCGTTTTCTTGTTAAACTTTTTGTCTCAAAAAATTCTAAAGAATGTATTTTAAAAGTATTGAGCGATAGTTGCGAGAGATATCCTGTTTATTGTATTATAATTCTATAATATTATGTAATAGCAGTATAATATTTTACTCTTCGTAATATTAGTGAATATATAATTAAAAGTCAAGCAAATGGCAAAATGTAAATGTAAAATTTTTAATAAATTAATAATAAGGAAGACGAATCTTTAGGATTCTGAAGTTTTAAACTCAAGGAGAGGTCGCGGTTGACTGATTTTAATTTTCTTGTAACTGGTGAATTTACATAAAAAATAAGTTGATCCGTGTTCGAGCGTTTTGTCCAATGCGCGTTTTAAATAATATTTTTTTATGCTTGAAATTTTGGACAATTGCTAGTGTAGGTTATAAGACATAAAAAAAGAGGCGTTATCGATAAGTGTTGTGTAGCGCTGTGAGTAAACGCGAGATTAGTAATGACGGGAAACAAGGATCGAGACCAGTTGTCCTGTGAATTTTTTTTTTTTTTTTTGGTAAGTATTTTATACGTAAATGTAATATTATTTGCTCTCTACGTAAAAATAAATATTTAGCGTATATTTAGATATATATTTTTTATGCGGAAATGTGTGTATATTATATATATATGCGTTCACATGTAATTTTTAATACGTGAGAATTGAAATTTAAATCAGATAGAATGCTTGGTTTGCACCTCGTATATGATTGATCCCGTATACCTTCCTGACTAATTTTAAAACATTGCGAAAAAAATTCCTCGGCCAGGAGTCGAACCTGGAATTTCCGGCTTATATTTTAAAATTAGTTAGGGGGGTATACGGGGTCAGTCATATACGAGGTGCAAACCAAGCATCCTATGTAATTTAAATTTCAATTCTTGTGTTAAAAATTATATGTGATACACATATATATATGCATACATATATATATATTGTGACCGTTATTCTTATTAATTCTGTCCAGAGTGTTGTGGATAACGGCACAAAACGCCTCGTCCCGCGAGACCTCAAACTGTTATGTCTAAATTCTCCTCAAAGTTGGGCGCCAGATACGCCAGAGCGTATCACCGAATTTTCATACAGATTATTACGAATTAATGGATCGCAAGACGGGACGGACGCGAGAAGCGCGTCAGCTAGCTAGAAAAACCTAACAGAGAGGCGGGATTCGTGTAGGATAACATTGTGAAAAAGAGCGAACCAGCGAGATTAAACAAAGAAAAATAACAATTTTATTTCGCGATTCACGATACTCTCTTCGTTAAAAGAAAAACAACGAGTTACCCGACGGGTCGGAACGTCGAGTTGGCGCGATATCTAAGATACAATCTCGTAAATCTATCGCAAGTGACACGAACAAAAAGACACGCAACGAACGAAAATTTACCTAACGCACAAATTGACTGCTCGTATACCGCGTTAGAAAGAGAGAGTGGAACGCGGACTCGGACCAACGTCGCATTCGATCACGCACTCAACTGATTCGCGACAATGGCCGTGTCTCGCGACACGGAATACACGAAAAAATATACCGAATTGGCGGCTTTATAGCAGAAGTGACATTCGTCTCACCAACTCTCGTAATCCGCAGTCCTCCTCGTCGGGACAGTCGTTTTCCTTTCGCGTGAACTTTCGATCGCACACAGTCGATACGTCCTTTCAGGATCACAGCACAACGAACAGTGATTCGAAAATCGATCCTGCGCGAGGACATCAGCTGTGCGGCGCTGCAGGTCGCGACCTCGACCTCTTGCGGCGCGTTATCGACCCTTCAGGCCGAGATCGCGCGCTGGGCCGTCGATAAGCTGCCGCGATCTTCTTTAACGGCGTGGCGTCTTTTCTAAATTCGGGAGTAATTGGGGACTCCTTCGGCTGAGAGGTCTGACGATCTCGATCCTCCCGCTTCGCTATATGGTCACGAACGAGTTTGTCTCCTCAGTTTCAGGAAGTCTGGCCAGGACTTTCCCGCAGGAGAAGCAATTTCGGTACTCCAAGAGACTTTCCCGGTTGGTACGTCCGGTGCGCGCTCTCCTCTCCTCAGGCTTCATCGCGTGCCGCTGCCGATCTGATGTGCTATCTCGCTGCTTTTCTCGCCTCCTCCTAATTAGTAGCCGGTGATGACGAACTGCCTCTCAGTTCTGTTTACCGTCCAATTCTACACAAAAGAATGCGAATCTCGGCGTCCCGAAAACGCAATCGCAGCACAAAATATGCGTTTCTCGGCGTCCCAAGAACGCAATCGCAACACAAATATGCAAATCTCAGCGTCCTGAGAATGCAACTCAGCAACGATCGAACGGTACGTCCGATCAGACGCGAAATGACACAAAATTGAAAGACGAAAAAATAACAAATAAAGACGAAAATCGCTCTCTCTTTACAATATGTATCCCGAGGGGACACGACTTCCCGACTCTTTATAAGATCTGATCAGCGTTGCGATGAAGGATGCACACAAGCAATGGTGGGAGAACTGGACGAGGTAGAGATAGAACAACTACCTCGTCAAGTTCTCCCACCACTACTTGTGCGCATCCTTCATCGCAACGCTGGATCTAACAACAAATTCGCCAAGTGACTGGCGCCAAAAGAATGTCACGTCACAATATATATAATATACACACATTTCCGCATAAAAAATATATATCTAAATATACGCTAATATTTATTTTTACGTAGAGAGCAAATAATATTACATTTACGTATAAAATACTTACCAAAAAACAAAATTGATACGACGATTGGTCTCGATCCCTGTTTCCTATCATTACTAATCTCGCGGTTACTCACAGCGCTACACGACACTTGTCGATAACGCCTCTTTCTTTATGTCTTATAACCTACATTAGCAATCGACTAAAATTTCAAGCATAAAAAAATATTATTTAAAACGCGCATTGGACAAAACGCTCGAGAACACGGATTAACTTATTTTTTATGTAGATTCACCATTTACAAGGAAATTAAAATCGATGGGTTGTCAACCGCGACTCCTCCTTTTAATATTAAAATTAAATAAGGTTTTAAGAGTCGTTTGCAGGATCTTATGCAGAATATTCTCATATATATATATATATATATATATTGGTAAAAAAATTAATTTATATATATATACATATATATATGCCATATATACATATATATATATATATATGCCATATATACATATATATATATATACATATATATATATACATATATATATATATACATATATATATATACATATATATATATACATATATATATACATATATACAGGGTGACCAATGGGAATGTGTTGAAAGTAAATAGTTATTACTTCGTAACAAATAGGCCGAATAAAATG
>QVOB01028014.1:0-39847 GCA_014839585.1 Pseudomyrmex concolor | reverse complement strand
CACACACACACATGAAATTTTCCAAGCGATACTCTCGTCGTCTCGGGTTTCGTCGCATATGAATAAGATGTTTCTTTCCGGGCTGTCTTCGGATCTTGCTTAAATTACAAATGAAAGGCTGTCTTTCGCGATGGACTTGCCGACTCGTTTAGAGAACGCAGCATCTCACTCTCTCTCTCTCTCTCTCTCTCTCTCGGCAAGCGTTTTTTTTTCTCATGTTACTTTATATTCCGAATCTTTCCGAGAAACGTCTCTCCTCTCCGTTTGAAGAGAAGAGAGGGGACTTTTGCCGCTTCGAGCGATGATGAGCGAAAGACTCTGTCTCTTTGCGGTGACAAAACTTTTCTATAACGAAGCATGAGTGATCCACATACATATTTCAACCTACTTATAAAATTGTCACTTCTTTCCGCGACGATCTACTTTCTTGTAAAAACAAGTCGCGAGATAGAAGAAACATTCTTTATGTTAATATTCTCTCTCTCTCTCTCTCTCTCTAAAATATTTAGATCTTCCGACCTCGACGAAAGTCCATCGCAAATATCGCTCCGTAACGAAAATATGTCTCGCGAGGTATATTCTCGTTGATTACGTCCCTCTCTTTCCCTACGGGAAACGTAGCGGATATTATAAATTCGCGCGTCGCGGAAAAAAACGTCTAATTAGGGAATATTTTTTGCAGTACCTGGAAAGTAAATGAGAGACTCCCTCCTCTCTCTCCCGTAGCTTTTTTTCTCGAGACTCGTCGCACGCATCAAGGTTCGCGACTGCCACTGAAATTAAGTGCGGTAGTCCGCGGCACTGCTGTAACCGCGCGCACCTTCCGGCAGTTTAGTCACTGAGAAAAGAGTTAGTAGCCGCGCACAAACGAAAGAAGAAAGAAAGGAAGGAAGCAAGGAGGGAAGGAGAAAGAAGTGGAAGCGAATGACTTTGTCCCCTCGATAAGCGGATTCTCCGATTCGCCGGGCGTTTTCGCGAATTTCACTCGACCGTTTCTTTCTCTCCCTCCGTCCCCGTCGCCCGCTATTGTGGCGGAACGCGCGACCGAACGAAGAAGAGCTCGGCAATTTAGCGAACGATGTACTTAAAATCCTCGACAATGTCTTCTCTCTCTGCTTTACGGCTCTCCGGTGTTAGCCAATTTTTTAAACGATAAATTTCGCGCTTAACGGCGATGTATTATCCGTTTATCGCGAGAGAGAGAGAGAGAGAGATAGAGAGAGGCGAGCTCACGGGCGAAATGTCAGCGACACGAGGAAACCAGTCAGAAGAGTGCGGCGGGAAGTCGTGATACCTCTTCCGGAAACTCCTAGTACAGTTTCGCCGGCTGGCGCACACAAACGCAAACGCTCGTTTCTACATCCGCGCGATATGCTCGCGCTTGAACAAACTCACGATCATAAAGGCTCGCTCACAAGCGTGTAGTTACAAGCCGAATGTAAAACTTCCACCGAGACAAAGATAGACAAAATGAGACAAAATCGGATAGCACGGAGTGTAAGTCTAATGGAGCTTAACAGCAGCAGGCGGGCGAGTCGTGAAGTTAAAGATCGAGTTAAACCCGAAAGACGTAAAGCAAGAGCGGAGAGATGAGACAAGAGCGGCGGGTGGACAAAGCGGGAGGAGGCGGCAACATCTAGTCGCCTCACAAACTTACACCGCTTCATCCATAAATTCCGGTAATCGCGCACCTAAGGTACTCCGCAGCAAGTAGTGGAAGCGCAGTCGAAACGCAGCCGACGTATCTTACGGAACGTTCATCAACGAACTTACACAAATTATGCGCGTGAAATTCACCGCTCGCGCGAGGCACTTATCGCGATATAGCTGTTACGCGCGAGAAGAGCGCGAACGAACGAACGAATAGCGTTGTGACGTCACCCTAACGTATCGCTGCGCAACCTCCTTAATAGCTTATATATGGCGCGTTCCGCCAACGCGAGCAACACACTCGGATACTGCGAGAGAGAGAGAGAGTCTTTAATCAATTATGCAAATGATTTGCGGACGACTACTGTATATCCATCTTCTCCCCTCTCGCTTCCCGTCGGGACGCGCAATCTAGACGTTCTCCGCTCTTTGTCCCTCCGCCTTGTCTTGCCGCCGCCTCTCTTCCGCAGAGAGCTTCCTGCCGCTCCCGTTCTCTCTCTCTCTCTCTCTCTCTTTCTCTCTTTAACTTCTCTTTTTTCTTTTATCTCGCGTCAAAAAAAAAAAAAAAAACAGCGTCGATCTAGTTAGCACTTTGTTTATTAAAACTTTCAAATTAATCGACTTTAATCGCATTTTTTTTACGCGCTTTCTGTTGCCTACGGTATATTATTTATTACGCTGACCAGTCTCCACTCGTGAACTTTCTCTCTCTCTCGGGCTCGCTCTAATCTCCTCGTGCAAATCGCGTTCCGCCTAACTCTATATCTCTACCGTCGCGCTTCTTGCTTTTCATCCGCCTCCCTTTCATTCCCTTGTTGCTCCGCATTTTCTTTTTTCTCCCGCCGCCGCCGCCGCCGTGCCGTTTATATCATTCGCCGAGTATCGTTCAAATCCACGTAACGTAGTTTCGGCCTTTGCACCAGTACACCCTTTTACCCTTCTGCCTGACGTTTCATCCTCTTCCCTGTACCCCCTCCCTTTCGCTCCAATGTTCTCCTCTGTTTCTCCCCGTTTGTGTCCCTCCTCCATTTCTCGTTCCGTCTCGCATTTGTTTACCTTCCGTGTTTCCTGCGTTTCCTCTTGTCCGTCCGGTGTGCGAGTTACGTTTCGCACCCTCCTCGCGGAAGTTCAAATACGGAATTACCGCGGTGGTCAGTGCGTTACCACCGAGCGTGGACTTGTGAAAAAATGAAAATGACGCGAAGATAGACTCTCGCGCGCCAAGATAAAAAAGGGGTTGATTTAATCAACATCGAAAGAGTGACCTCGGCGAAAAGAAACGCAATAGTGCGCGCGCGCGTTTTAGTCTTCATTTCATAAAATCAATTTTACAAGTACACGTGAAAATAATTTACAACGTAGATCCGTCGATTCAAATAGTGAAACAAATTGAATGGAAAGGTAACCAAAAAAAAAAAAAAAACGAGCCACATGCAAAAGTTTGAGAATAAAGGGTTGTATGAGGTTTCGAGAGTTGAACGCGCGCGCGCGTGCTTGTATGCGCGACACAGTTTCGGAAACTCCGACGTTACCGTGAACACCCGCGAGACTCGTATCCCAGGACAAACTGGATGAGAAACTGCACGAAACGCGTCCGGACTAAGATCTAACGGGGAACATGTGCTGGATGTATATACAGAAAAGCGTTGCATGTTCGCGCGCGCTCCGGCATCTTTGCCTCGAAGACGTGCCGGATCGCGTGCTCTTTAGATATTTTCCGTCCGCGTAACACACACACACACACACATGACGCGTCGTCACGATCGCCGCGAATTCGAGCCGGCGTATAATAATTTCCCGAAAATCGCAAGTTCGCTCGCTCTGTAACAGCCTCAAAATTGCCTCGTGCCTGCGCGCGTTAAATTTTTAATCGCCAGAGGGTTTCACAAGTTTCAATTTTTTATTCAAGCCGCGTTCAATCTTCGTTGATTTCAAACAACGACACTGATCGCCATTGAAAGAATGATTCCGCCGGAATAATCGCCATCGAACTTTGGCGGCAGTTCGACGATGAATTGCGAGTCGGCTGACCAAGATTCGCATCCTGCCGGAAGTCGGTCGACAGAGAGTCGATGCAGCAGGACTTCCCATCGAATTAGAGAAAAGTGTTCTCACGGCATCTTGCACACACTTGCACGCGCGCGCGTACACACGCACACCCACAAGGACAAACTTCTCCGTTAATCTCCTAGAAACCCCTCCGGGGGCTCGATTTATCGAGGATACTCGATACGCTGAGGCTTCCTCGTCTCTCGATTTATTTCGGTCCCCTCTGGGTCCCCCTCGGTTCGTTGTACTCTCCCTTTCCATCCGATTCTTGGCAACTTTCCGCCTATCCGGGCTACGCTTTTTCCCATTATACTTCGCTCAGGCGTTTTACAATGAGGCACTTGTATATTCGAGAGGACAGCGCGCGCGACGGATCTCGCGGAATACGCGCCGCTCGGCGGGACAACCATGTCTTTGTTTCGAGATTTAACACGGTGTAACTTGGAGAATACGTTAAAGCGTGCGCGGAATATATACAAGTTTTGCTGGAACTTCTCGGAAGGGACACCTCCGAGTACTTTGAACGGGCATTATTGGACCGTGACGCCGGCGTTAAAACATGTACAATTTATGGGCTCTTTTTCCCGCTTTTCTTCTTTGATCTGCAGATTGTCTTTCGCGTGTGAGCAACAACTGCAATTATTACAAGTTGCGCAAATTGAACAAACGTTTGTTAAAAATCATATTTCTGTTTCAAGTTCACAAAACCGACAGATTTTGTAAATTTTAGTATTGTTTTTTTTAAATGTTTTCGAAGCATATGGTTGAATAATCGATCCGGAATAGCGAAACTTGCCAACGCGCGGTGTCGAAAAAATTAAAAAATATTTTGTTCGCACGTTTGAAGCTGCGCTTGCCAAGTTCGGCGCATGCATTTGCATCTTTTCCGCGACGCTCGTTGCGGCGAGAGAAAGAGAGAGAGAGAGAGAGAGAGATAGAAAGAGATATCTCGAGGGCACAAGAGAAAACCCCGGCTTAACTCGAACATATTTTGCGGAATTAGCGACGGACGCGGGTCGAAGAAAATTTCCAATTTGTTAATAGTGCCATTCTTTCCCGCGCCCGTGTCGAGCTTTTGCGCTCAGTCATTTCAGGTATAGGGAGAGGTAAAAATGGGATCCGCAGGGAGTTGTGTGTGGACCGGCCAACCGAGAGAAACCAGGTGTTAACCAGCACCGGTGGTGGTTCCGCGTGGAAAATGGCTTCAACCCGAGCCGCTCCCGCGCCCGACTCATTAGCTTGAATTATTCGAATAATATTTCCTTGTCTGGCGACGAAATCAATGCGTCTGTCCGGGCGATGCATAATTCATGTCGTAGTATCAGACAGATGGAAGATTAATAAGCCCGATCGAACGTTCTCTCTAATCGAGCATTTACCGTTTCTTTCGTCTTTTATCTGTCCCGCTTCTTACAGTCGTCTCTTCTTGTTACGTTGCTCTTCTCTCGCTTCCTTAAAAGAAATCGATATCCTTATATATATATATTCAATAGGAAAGAGCTTTTAAATGATTCAGCGCGAAACGGATATTTCTGAGACTCTCGTTCGTTTCTCCGCGCGAACATGATTGCCTAATTTTAATCAATCAATTGTCGATCGCAAAACAGTTTTCTCAATTTATTTTGCTCTTAACTCGACAATGTGCCGGTTTTTTTTTTTTTTTTTTTTTTTTTTTTTTTTTTTTTTCATGTAATATCCTCGCATTGTATAGCGTAGACAAAACGCAATCTAAATGGACCGACTTTCAGACATTTCGCTCGGCTACGGTAACGCTTCTTTTCTTTCTACATTCGCAAAAAATTGATTGTAGAGCAGGAATTTAATTATTCTCTTCTAGAGTACACGGTTTGTGCCGTGACTGAGTTCGCATCAGAGGAAATATTTAACCTCTTCAGTTTAAATAAAAGTCTTGTCGTGCGCTGCAAATTAATGGTGAAACAGTTCGAGCTATGACTTGACTCTCTTTAACTTTTATAAACTTCTGAGGAAAAAAATTGGATAAAGTAACGAAACAACAAAATAATAGAAGCGCATAAAAAAAAAACAAACAAACAAACAAACAAACAAAAAGCAAAAGAAAAAAAGCTTCAGTGATGTTGAAGTCAATTAAAAATCTTTATTTTCAAGAAAAGTTTGTTGTTTCGAAACAATATTACAAGTGTCGTTTGTCAAGAATTTATTACCGTGCGAAATGCAAGCGGCGACGATATAATCCATTACCATACTTTGCAATAAATCAAACGCGCGAGTTCCCGCATTTTTCGAGTAAAAATTTGATCGCGCGCCGCAGGATTCCGTCGAGAGATTCCGCCGCGCGAGATTCCGGCGAGATTGTGTAATTTTGGCGCGTACAGAGCGCGCGACCGTAGACACTGGTCGCGATCGTATTGAGATTTAATCGGGGGCGAGCACGTACCGGCGGATAATTCAACGGTTCGTCCCCGGAAGTTAAGTGACGTGACGTAGAAACTAAGCACAGTCCGGGAGGGAAA
This sequence comes from Pseudomyrmex concolor, assembly GCA_014839585.1. NCBI lineage: Eukaryota > Metazoa > Arthropoda > Insecta > Hymenoptera > Formicidae > Pseudomyrmex > Pseudomyrmex concolor. The sequence continues at coordinate 33,656 of QVOB01028014.1, read as the reverse complement.
AAAACAGAGTCCGGAGGCGGCTAGATTTTAAAAGGACGGGGGGGAGAGAAAAAGAGAAAGAGAGAGAGAGAGAGAGAACGGTCGAGCACGGTGGGCTGTAACGCGGTTAAGCTGCAGTCACGAGTCGACCGAACTTCGATGGCACGGGCTAAGAATATATTTCAATTGAAATCGTTAAAAAAGTAGTACGGCAAAATAATACGAAGGGAAAAGTAGAAGAGAAATGAACTCCATCGCGAGAAGAAGAACCGCAAGAATATATCTGACGTTCGAAAAGAAGCGACGTGGAAACGCAATTTATACTCAATGTTATTCCCGAAGCGTTCGTTAATCTTGTTTCGAAGTCGAATATATTTTTAGACGCGCTTATTTCCATCTCATATCCACAGCGCCGGTCATAATTCTCATCGTCGTTTTGCGAAAGTTCGTGATAAAAAAAAAAAAAGTTGAAAGAATAAAGCAAAAACAAAAAAGCTGGAAAAATCGTTGTAAAAGGTGATAAAATATTGCACTTTTTTGGAATATTTTAATATCGGTATTTAATAACTTAGAAAGAAGTACTTTACTTATGCAGATTGTATAAAATACTTCGAATATAAATGATCGTACATAGAATCTCTCGGGACTCTCTGCGTAGAAATAATAAATAAACAATAAGTCGGAATCTCTGTTGAATAATTTCAAATACGCGTCTCGCGTGTATGTGTGTAAAACAATTTTTTTTTACAGTCATACAAAAGATAAATAACATATATATGATATCTGATATACACACGTAGACTATATTTTTATTTAAGTTAAATATTTCAATTCTCATAAAAGAGTTTTTTGCATAAACCCTTAACCTCTCTCGCGAATCTGTGCGTATCGCCCAAAAATTCGACAGATCACATTTCTATTTATTTTATTAATATCTTTTTATCTTTTGCAATGGTCTGTTCAAATTTTCGTACAGTTGACTATTCACCCGTATCATAGCTGGTAAACGATAGCGCGCATTTAGACTTCTCATGCATATCAAAGCCCCGTGTTTACGTCAACACATTGACGGGAAACTCTGTGCTAACAGCCGGAAACTTTCTCGAGATATATTGTTGACTATTCAGTAAAATCGCTACTGCCATCTCACACATTCCTGTAGTCTCATTCAGTTGATTGCGGGTCTGATGGTAATTAGACTAATGGAAGCGGTCGTTTCAATGAATTAAATAAAAACGAATAATTAAAGCGAAATCAATAATTCGAAAATTTGTGGGAAAATTTATGCGCGGGGATTGTGTAAATTTAAAAAATATAATATTCCATTTCATTATCAATAAATAATTCTGTTGTCGAAATTTTTTTTTTAATTTTACAAAAAAGAAACGAAATGCGCCAAGTGACACCGCGCTAATTTCCGTCTCTTTCGTCAGCTAATAATTTGCACCGGTAGTTTTTTGTATTCTCCGAGCGTGGAAACAAAGCCATTTGATCCAACTGATTGCGAGATTCTCGATAAAATTGGCTGCATGCTAAATACGTAATTGAAAAACGAAGGATTCGACCGACTGACCTTTGCTGATGAAAGATCCATTTATACATGACCGTTCTGTGCCGAAGACTCTTCAAGAGTTCTGGACGTCGAATTTGCACATATGAAACCGATGTATGAAAAACTAAAAGTATGAGTCCGTTCCGTGATGTTTATATCATGCCATTTTCTACGAAAGATCTGACTGTAGTAGCTATACCACTGGATGAAGAAGAGTAAGAAGAAAAAGAAACAAAAAGAAGTTATCCAATTCGGCAAAATCGCGAGACAAAAAAAGAGAAAATTTAATAAGAAGTTAATTAATGACAAGCGAAAATTTAAAATGTGTGATTTAATATAATTATAAAAATCAAGCTTTAATTCTTTGCACTAAAAACGAAGAAGATATTACAATTCCGTTCTCCTCCAAGAGAAAAGGTATTAGAAACTAGAAATCGATAGCCGAGGACACGTCACACGTATAAATTATTTAAAAACACACGTATAAATTATTTAAAAACACGGTAAAAATACAAACTGTTTATTTTTTGTTGCTCCGGCACGAAACGGCTGTGTATAAACAGGCCTACCGCGTTCTACAGGCCGTCGTGCGATTCAGTTCCGTATCGATTGAAACGGGATTTTTAATTTTCCCAAAAGCCGCGCTCGGTACACACGTGTAGCTTATACAGTGCGTGTGTCACGTGGGCCGAAGAGTCTCCAGATGTTGGCTATACATCACGCTCGTTCGAGCATTGCGGGGCCCGGTTATATCAATTTCGTGCTGGCGTGCGCGCGCGCATTCGCTGTACTTCCCGTCGTGAAAACCACCGACGTCCTTACAAATTGCCATCGCGGGTGCTAACTAAATGTGCACCGCCGCGCGCCCCCGCTCACAACGAGAAACGGCGACCCATTAATATCGCGAGAATGGCGCCGCGGGATCGCCGATGCGCTCGCTGGCGCGCTCGTACGTTTTCCCCAACACGGACTGATTGCGGTCCACGAGGAAACGTGCTAAACGCCGGTAAAAATTGGTCAATCTGCCGTAGCTCGCTTTTTATTTATCAATCAAACAATTGATTTGCACACACACACACACACATACACATACACACACACACGTTTTTAAATATCACGGAAACATGTTATGTAAAACCGTCTCATTTACAATGATCGTCCTTTAACTTCGTTCTGTGATTACATTTTCGGAGTTTGACGCGATTATTAGTATTTGTACGAGATAATTTATTTTCAGAGTTGGACGTTGGTGCAAATGTGGAACAATACCTCGATTTTTTAATTTTAGACTCTGTGTATTTTGGTTTCTATATACTATATATTATATTTTCGATACGCGGTAACGCTGCGCTAATGAATAACCAGCGAGGCTAACTTTAAAAATCTCGGTGACACAGGAGGGTAGTTTTGTCCCACCCGCTCAATTTTATTTATTGCGGTAACACAAAAAATAATAAAATCGTAATTGTGATGTAGAGTGTTTCTAAGCTTGAAGCAGATCGATGGCAACGTTAAGCAAGACCGTTTTCCTCGCTCTTACTTTGCGCAAGTACGGCGACAATCTTTCGCGGACAAATCGGCTTATAAGTGCAGCGCCTCCCACAGTTTCAAGGTCGGTTGATATTGCAAGCTATTCCGTAAACCCGATGCGATATTAAGAGGGGCTAGTAACGCAAATTAATGATTTCTGCCAGCGGCGTTCGATAGCACGGCGCCGAGACGTATCGCGCGAAATCACGCGACGGCGCACGTATCTAACCGGCGCGGCAACGTTGTTTCCGGCACAACACAACGGGACGGGACGGTTGTGCTCACCAACCACTCATATTATACCTTGCCTCGCATTAGATTCGTCGAAGGTGCGCCAAGAGTCCGTGCACACACATAGAGAGAGAGAGAGAGAGAGAAAAGGAGAGCTCGAAAAGACGAGGACGTGAGAGAGGGCGAAAGACGGGAAAGAGAACGCGCGCGCGGGGATCAGGCGAGAGAAACAGAAAGGGTTGCGCGCGGGAACAGGGGGCATATAATGGCGAGTATTACGGGCACTTAGTCACTTTTGTGCCGCGGCCGCCATTGTGCTAAGACAAAAGATGGCGAATCCCCCGGAGCGATTCAACTGTCCCGTGCGAGCGAGTCGCCAGCGCGGCGCAGCGCGGCACGACGGGACGCAACGCTCGAACGAGCACGGTGCTCCGGGCGAAATTAAGCCCCCCTGGCTTCGCTTCGGATATAAACGCTCGCCTTCGCGAATTGCGCAAGCTCGCGAGAGAGAGAGAGCGTGCGCGCGTATTCGGAGAGCTCGCCGCTGCGAGAGAGCCCCGGCTTCCTTCTCCAACATTCTTCTCTCCCCGAGAGCAAACCCAGACGCACATTGTGCGGGTTCAACCTTTTGTTATTGCGTTGGTCCATTTCGAGCTTAAACATAGCGCACGGCTATCGCTATTTTGCCACTTGTAATTTCTCGCGTGCAATCTAAGTTTCCGTCGGTACGTTCTGGGGGAATACAAACGAGCTACACGCTGATGGAAACGGTATCTTTGTTCTTTTTAACGCGTATCGATCATGAGAGTCTTTTTTTTTCTTTTTTTTTTTTTCTACGAAGAAGACGCAACTTGTACACGTGAAGTTTTTATCGATATAGTTTACATTGGCAAGAGATGCATCGAGGCAGAAAACATATTCTTCTCACATGTCAAATGTGCTTTTAAGAAAAGTAGTTACGAACAACACACGTGCAGCGTCATCATATCCGTGGTGTTAAACTAGCATTAGTGGAAGCGAATTGTGGAACTTCTCCGGATACTGCGATTTCAACAGTCGTTCGCGCGGTGCTCCAATTGAAAACGCGACTCGGAAAGTGCCGAGAGAGGTACTAGCGAGATTATCGACTCGGCCCTTGCTGAAACGCGACTATATGGATATCCTCGCCTCGATGGACCGTTCGCCTCATTGTGTTCTTCAGAATTCTTCAATTTCGTTCACGTTGCTGCGAAGCAGCGACGACGGGAAGGGCGTGTCGAGAAAGGGAAGAGGGAGAGAGAGACGGGCGGGAGGAAAAAGTGAAGAGGGCGGAAGACTCTGGCGCGCGCAAGAAAGCCGAAGTATTCAGCGTCGCTGGCTTTTCATCTCGAACATCAAAAGGCAATTCTCGAAATTATGGAGATTTTTACCAAGAAAAATTTTTCGCGGAATCGAACGCGCGCACGTTTATCCCATCACGGCGGTATAGTTTCTTTGTCGGCGGTAACACGCGCTGGGACGTCGCGTTCGGAACAAAGAAGGCTTGAGGATGAATAGATCGGAACAAATGAGAGACGGTTCGCCTCGACCGCCATACGTATTTACTGCACGCCCCGTGTAAGTAAGCTGTGTGTTGGCTCTAGTTTCCCCGCCTTTGCCCGGCTCCCATGCCCGAAATGCTCGTTCTCGTGTTCCTCAAACAAGTAAAGAGACCAAAAGGTTTCTCGCTCTCGGCGTTTATATATTCACGAAGAGCGTTTAAGACGGATTTAATTCGTAATTTCATAACACAAGAAGAGAAATAGAGAAAATGAGAACACGTCCGTGATGTTAGAAATTATTATTATATTATTTTAAAAATTATTATGTTACATTATCATGTTAGATATTGTCGCATTAGAAATTATTGCATTATTATATTAGAAAATTATTATTATATTGCAGATATTCTATTACATATAATTTATTAGAAAAAATGTAACAATACAGGCAATTGAAAGTCATTAGAGCAGATTAAATTAGTAGATTATACTTGCGCAATGTCTACCTAGTACTTGTGGCGGCTTTTGTGCGCGGCCCTCATATTTGGTTGTTCTAGCAATTTCGGTAGATTCCGGAGAAATAATAACGCGTAGGTAATGGATTTGCGATGATCAGAACTATAATGAGCGATGCGATGTTAACGCGTTAATCATGTTCGCGGTGCAACGGGCCGCGGCTGCGGCGGGCACAGAGAGAGAAAGAGGATGAAAGAGAGAGAGAGATAGAGATAGAGAGAGAGAGATAGAGAATTAGGCCGGACCAGAAGATAGTCCATTTCCACTATCCATTTTATTCGGCATCATCCGCCTCGCTGCTCCAAACCGACCGAGTCAAAGTCGCTCGATCAAATCGATCCGCGCAGGCTGTGTGCTTCGTTTCTGGCTGTCGGATCTGTCGCTTTGAGTACATTTGCGCTTACAGCTGCATCGACAACAACGATCGTATCGCGGCCGTTTGTGTTTCCATCGGACTGTTACACGAAGAAAGGGAGAACGGATCGGTTGTTTACGAGACACTCGAAAGAACACGCGAATTCAGATATCAGAGAACGAAATCGAGAGAAACTTCCAACAACAAAACACGTAGGTATATTATCGTGAATTATCGAGCTTCTCAAAGAATTGTTATACACAAGTCTTTCTTTGCAATTCTTTTTTTCATCTCTCATTTTTTTTTGTTTTTGTTTTATCGTCCCATTTTTTTCTCGTTCGAGATACACTCGAAATTGTTACACGCGATTGTTCATTTGTACACAATCGAATTCAGTTTATGTAAATAGACACAGATAATCTCGCGGAAGCGTTTATGATACCTTCGCCACATTCGTGCGCACATATGCGTTTCTCTCTCTCTCTCTCTTTCTCTCTCTCTCCCCTTTTCTCTACCCGTTCTCCGACCCATAGTTACGCCATCGGAACGCGCGGTCGAGTTTCGCCTTGCGACGACGTCTCGCAACGCGCTTATTTCGGACGATAGCTGATATTACGCCTCTGGAAATTGTGATTCCTCACAATCGACGGGAACACCGACTTCGCCGTGTGCAATCAGCCATAATCACTCGGTCGCGCGTTACACGGCGCGTACAACTTCTCTTTCGTAACAACTCTGGCGGCGGCAAAAATTGCACGGCCGCGTAGTCGAAAATATCGAAACGACTTTCGCATCGCTCTCTTCGCAGTTTCTTCCCTATTCCGATAATGACTACTTTGTAATCAGCCACCGGTGGCTTTTTGCATCTCTATCTCTTTCTCTGTCCCTCTCTCTCTCTCTCTCTCTCGTCTGGACCAAGTTTTTCGAACTTGCCTGTTTCGCCGCTGAAGAACAAGAGGAAACTTCCCTTTTTTTTCCTCTCTCTCCCTCTCTCTTTCTTTGTATCGAAGGAGAGTAGCGAAAAAATGCAAGTGCATTCAACGCGCGCGCGTATCCTCGCGAGAGAGGCGCATAATGCGCTTTATTGTCCGCGATGCTGCCTCCTGCATGTGCAGCTCTTCTCGCTCTCTTTCCGCGCAAGAATAATCGCGGAATAAAAGCGCATAACGGCCGCCGCGTTGCGGGTGAAAGAGAACGAAAGAAAGAAGAACAGAGAATTTTGCTCAAACATTCAATCGTGCCGGTGAAAAAAAAAAAAATTTGTTACCCCGCTTCCCGCTACTGCCGTTCGCTAAATTAAGGAAATTAGCCACTCGTGCGGGTACTTTCTATGCGAATTGCTCCAAACATCTCATATTCCCTCTCTCGGTGATCGATCGGGCGACGACGCTTTTCTCTCTCTCTCTCTCTCTCTCTTGCTTTCGATCGATCGTGCGTCATAATCGCGCGTCTACCTCCGGTCGCGAAGAACGAGCTTTGATTAAAGGCGGCGCTGAATTGATCACGCGTAACGACGCGAGAGCGCTCGCGTCGTGACTGACTTTGATGAGACAATTTGAATAATAGCGATGGCTCTTGACTTGGGAAAAAGTGTCAACCTCCAATCTCGTTGCATCGAGAATCCTCTCTCGAGTGGCTTCTCGAGATCGAATTCTCGTCGTCACCGAGGGGGAAAAAAACGGGGACTTACACGGGGGGATAAGGGAGTTATCATCGCTCGCGTGTTCACTCGTTTTGGCGAATTGCCGTTGCGGCAAGAGCGAGGAGTCGTCGGTGTCATCAACCGCACAATTAGCGTTAATCCGCGTCTCTTCAATCTGCATTCTTTTGTCGGTCTTTCCCGTTCGACACGAGAGAGAGAGAGAGAGAGAAAGAGAGAGCATCACCGTGGATGGAAATCGTATATATGAGAAGGGATAAGATAAGAATCGAATGCGCGGCAGCAACGACACTCCGGGAACGAAAGGTCGAAGGCAAAGGGGTAGGGAACAAGGGAGTTAAGTTTATCTCGCGAGTCTGGCCGTTAATACTTCAGTTTCATGTATTTACGACGCCGATCAATATCCTATTCCTATCTCGCTCTGTGCCGGAAACGACTCAGATCCAGCGCGCAAACTAGGCAACAGTTTAAGGGTCTCGTGTGTGCCGGCAAGGAGAATATGTGACAAGTCTTGTCGCTCGGGTCACGATAAACACACAGCGTAACGAAGTGCAGGCACTTTGCGCGCACAGCGTCTGTTGTTAACGCTGGCGCGCTCCTAAAACTTGTCTCCGTCAGTTTATGTCTCCCCGATAATTTGCACAGTTACATTACATTATTCAAATACCGATATGAATCTAACTGCGCGCGCGACTGTTATTCTTTTTTTTTTTTTTTTACGGCTGGCTCGTTCTTCGTGTTTTTCACTTTTGCGTTTTGAAAAATTGCGTGAAAACGCGCGCGCGTTTAACAGACCGAACATGTGTCGTCACTTATCGAATCGCGCGTTGCCTAAAAAGACAAGCTCACAGTTTTGTTCAGTCAAATGGTTTCATTGGCACATGTCGTTGGCTCGTAACCAGAACCCATGATCGATCTCTATTTTGTATCGGCCGGCAATCGGATATTGGCCGGCGAACGTACGAAAAAGAGGAAGGCGTCGACCAAGGCAGCGCAAATAGCAGATAGTAAGCAAGAGATATAGCGGCGGGTGTGGTAATGCTTCATCAAGTCCCGTAAATAATATTTGAAATCGATGTTATCTGCGGCTTTACGAAACTTTCCGTGTAAACCTTATAGTTTATATATGTACATACAACGCGCTATTGTCGGCGAATTGATGATGTATCGACAATTGGACGTCCTCGAGAAATGACAAACCGCGAAAGTATACGCTAAAGCGCGAAAGTGTGTGCGCGACACATGTGAAGAGAGAGAGAGAGAGGGAGAGACAGAAACGCAAAACTCCCAAGCGTATACTACTTTTATCGTTGCACACTTGTCGCACTCACGTTGCCGCCCGTAATCTGGCCGAGCCCTAGGCCCATTGTTTGTCATCCAATTTTTCCGCTGGATTTCCATCACGAACAATAGGCAGCGACGACTTTATAAGTCGCGCGAATTACACGAGCGAACGCAGCTCGTAAATATAGTCGGTGAATTGTGAAAAAGCATCGCGCGCTCAACCTTTTCTCTCTGTGCGAGAGAAACGACGTTTCTCTCCCTCTCTCTCTCCGGTTCCTCAACGAGTTGATGCATTTCACTCTCTTTGCTCGGTAAATCGGGGAAAATTTATTGTCAAAACACTTGAATAAGGAAAAATAGCTGGCCCTTTAGCGGGACAACAACTCGTAAAACTAGATTAATAGAACTGTGACGCAGAAAAAAAGGAAGAGAAAGAGAGAGAGAGATAGAGAAAGAAAGCACAATTTGTTGTATTTATTAATTATTGTCGGTTCTCCAAAAATAAGAAAGCTTCGTTGTATATTCTCTTTCCGCTGTTATTACGCGCACACTTGACAAACAAACAATTTGCATCTTGTTAGCAGAAACACGTTGATATTTTTATATATCGCACACAATTTTACCTTAATTGAATAAAAAAATTCTCTCTTTTCAAACGAGCTGCACTCATTTAAATCTCACGGTCGAAATCCGACATTTTATTACAGTCTAATATTATTACGTTTATTTTTTTTGTTTTTTGATGTTCTTTTTTTTATCGCCTCCGACAACTTTGTCTTTTGCTTGTTACTTTGCGCGTCTTTCTGCACGAACCGTCTTTATCGAGGTCGGCGACGACCTCAGTGAGGCAGAGGGTAGCAACTACGTGCAACAATCTGCGCGCGAGAAGAAAAAGAGAGAGAGAGAGACCTAACATGAAGTCGCGGCCGAGCGCTCGTAAATCAGCGGAATTTCGTGTGAGCGTTCCGGGACAATTTTATGATTTAATCCGGTGGATGCGTGAAGGCTGCGGTCGCGAACCGACGATGGAAACGTTTCGTTGCCGCGCGTCGTTCGCGCGCGCGGCCGTGCACTTCTGGAGATGAATTTTTTTTCCCGCGCTCGCGTTATCGCCGACATAGTAACCGCGAGAACGAAAAAACCATTGCGGGTTTCCCGGAGAGTGTAACGGGGGGAGGGAAAGTTCGCGTTCTCGAATTTCTGCGTCGTTCCGCGGTGTTGCGGCGCGACATTGTGTGTTTTTCCGCGCGGTTATCAGCGGCCGTTGTATCGCGATAAGACGGAATAAAACACCGATTAGGATCTGCATTGGAAATTTAATTAACGCGTGCCGAGCCACCGGCTTTCTTGTAAATTGCGTTTTATTATATCGGAAATCGATTTTTTCCTACCTCTCTTTGGCTTTTGCGCCAGAGAGACTCTCCTTTCGTTGTGTAGCAATTTGCGTTCGCCATTTAACACGTGCCGTTTCCGCCGGAAACAGAGATATTTGCTGGCGCGACGTTATATTGTCTAGTTAGCGGATAAATACGCAATGAGCGCCCGACACTTAGCTTCGCGGGCGGTCTCCGCGTATGGAAATTAATTTACCTCGCGTCTCTTAACTGCGGCGAGGATCGCGCAATTAGCTCGAGCTAATTTTTTTTTTTTTTTTCGCGCGGTAAGTTTATTAAATTTGACTGCTGCGCGTGCTGACGTCGTCGTAAAAAGAAACAACAAATGACACCGGGCGATTACCTTGAACGAAGATTACATCAGAAGCGAGAGGAGAGGTGAGATTTCGCGCGAATGAGAATCAAATCGCGAAGTTCGCGTGACCAACTTGAGCCTCGGAGCGAAAGGTTTCTCACGATTCGTTAAATCGGCAAATCGAATTAAGCTCTCAACCGGCACGCTATGCCCGGATGGTCCGCGAAATGTCGCGAACGTATAAAAGACGGCGATGAGGGCGCGGCCGGACAAGTGAGTTGCGGACACGTGCGTTTCATCCCCATCGCGCCGCGTCTCACTTCAATCTAGGAATCTCTTTCTCGTTAACGCACGGCTCGACGCGCGTGCGATTGATCGATCAATCAGAAAAAGAGAAACAGGCATCCGTTTATATCCTGGCAAGTTCGAAGGACCCGATCGGCGAGAATCTCTTCCGGAAGTGAATATCTGCTCAGGCGCATTGACCGCATTCTCGTCAGCTCACGATCTCTCAACTCGCGTCGAAGGATGTTGACGTACAACACGAGTATGTACGCCGTGGCCGGTCCATTGGCTTTCTCCAGCAGAGTCGGGTAGGTGCGAGTTACCTTATATATTTCCCTAGCTCGTTTGCCTCCTCATAATCATCCGGTATTGTAAATGGCTGCGAAGCGTCGCTCCGTGATGATGCGAAAGGGGATGATATTCGCGTCGAGTTGGGAGGATAAGAGTCGAGAGCCGGGAATGAGAGGCACGCCCGCGCGTATGTATGCGCGTTTACACACACCCATAAATGCGTTTTGCTCGACGTGGATAAGATTGCGATAGGCGGGGATCGCAAGGCTCGCAAAGCTCTTACGGTTCATCAGGAGAATGGGGGGAGGAATAGGCTATCAAATCGCGCGCGAATTATGACGTTACATGGCCGCCGCGTCGATATCTCGATAGGAGCCGAACGGAGAACCTAATAATCATACTCGACGTTCCAATTAGCGCGCGGCCGGATTTAATCCACCGAGCGCGTTTGCATGCGCGCGGCTTTCATCGTCATTAATGCCGCGGCCGGCGCGGAGAAAGCGCATCATTTTCCGCGATGATGAATGAGAAATCTCTTTTTTTTTTTCCCCCATCTCTTCAAATAGCCGCCGGCAGCGATGATACAACAGGCGGCGATGATAACAATGCTGGCGGTAATAACGTGTAACGTATTCGAAGTTGTACGTTGATGTGTGCACGCGGATAAGAGAAAGATCCCGATCAATAATATCGTTCGCCTCGTGATAAGTTTAGATTGTATGCTCGATAATGTATATTGTTTCGAGTTCGTCCCTCCGCCCGATACGTCAAAACTTCTCGTGAAGACGCTACGCCTCTCCGCCTTCGATCGCATCATCGAGGCGATTGTATCGAAGGAACGAAGAAATTTGCTTCGCGTAAATGGATCAAACGTCCATCTTCAAACGTCGCCGTCGCGCGTTGCGATCGATGCGTCCGTCGTTGGCGAAATTTCCTGCGGCTCGTCTATCTATTTCGCAAAGTCGCAAATTCTTATCGTCGAAAGGCGAAAGCTATTTGTCCTACAACCTGTTTTACATTTGCGATGTCGTGACGCGGTAATAATGTCGGTCACGAGAAGGAAGCGATAGAAATTACCATCATGGGTCTCATGAAAATTCTTAGTCACCGGTTCAATCGGTTTCGGAAGAAAGTATTATCTCCAGAATTCCGTCCCGCAATTTGATCAATACCGGAACAAATAATTGATTTCGCACCAAGCAATTTTTAGCAGAAATAAACCGCATTTGTCCTCCAAAATGTGTCAACAATCATTTTAGTAGCTAATTGCTCGAAATTAAATTTCCTTTGCGAAACTTGTCCTACGAGAAACTACTACATTTTGACATTAACTATCGCAATAAGTAAACTTTAGATTACAATTTTCGCAGACAATTTGTTTCATTAAATTTGTTGTTAATAAATGTTTCTATTATTTTTGTAAAAATATGGACAGAATGTATTTTTTTAATCCATTGTTATTTAGATTGGCAAAGGATAATCGTAATAAAAACGAAAAAAAAAAACACTGATCAAACATTTCCAATGAATTGACAAATATTTTTTCACTTCTTGAATTTATAAAACCGCGGTGGACTGTATAGCTTTTACGTTTATTTGAATATCTGTTAAATTTGAATTCAAACGGAGATCTGTGATTATTCAGTTTACGAACGGAAAATTTCGACAGCTCGGTAATCAAATATATTAGCTCTGTTAATTTTTTTATTATAACAGGGAAGTGCCACAGCTACAAGAACGATTTTTAGGATGGAACTTCCCCGCGGAGCACGCGGATCTCGTGCATCCGCATTGGCGCGGATTTGTCGCGCCCGGAAGACTGTGGCACATCGGCCTCGCGCTTATTTATTTCTTTCTCCTGGGTCTCTCTGTCATCGGGAACGGCATCGTCATTTGGATTTTCAGCACGTAAGTTCACGTGTCACTTAAGAAAATTCACTCTGCAAAACAGTACGACGACGTATGAATGTCGCTAATTAAGAAAAGGCAAATCCAATTACATCTGTCGAAAGTATAAAACCATAAAAATATAGAACAAAAAAGCGTCTACTTATTTTTTTCAAGTTTTCCAAAGTATTTAAATATTTCATAAAAATTGTCTTTGAAATTTTGATGTCAAAAGAGAAAATTTATTTTTGACGAAGCCAAAAATCGTGACGCTGCTGCCATCTCTAGGTTCGTACAGAAATATTTCAGTTACGTCTTACAGTACACTTCAAAATGCGCTTATCGTTCAATGAGAAACTTCATTGTTATATTTTAATATTGATTCCATTTATACTGATATCTCCCTTCTTTTAATTACTATGCAAAAGTCTTACGCGTAGCGTAAAAAGTATTTCGAGAATGTTAATTTTCAGATCAAAATCACTGAGAACGCCTTCGAACATATTCATTGTAAACCTGGCCGTGTTCGATCTACTGATGGCAACGGAGATGCCCATGTTGATCATAAACAGCTTTTTCGAGCGCACGATTGGTTGGGAAGTTGGATGCGACGTGTACGCTTTGTTTGGCGCGATTTCCGGAATGGGGCAGGCGATTACCAACGCTGCGATTGCTTTCGACCGATACAGGTCGGAATTGACACCCCTATTGTTGTTAATTATCAAACGCACTATTTTTGTTATCTATTAATATAATCGCAAAACCAATTATCGCGCTCGTTAAAATTTAACGACCTATTTGTTGTCTGTGAATAGACTGTACACCGATAATTTTACAATGATACGGAAGCGGAGAATAGACCGAAAAAGTTTTACGATCTAATAAATGTTGCTCTCGAAATTTGCGACTTGACCTCAAATAACAATATAACAGCAAACTCGCAATCTATTACATTGCACGCATATCCTGCTTGGTATTATAGAACAATTAGCTGTCCGATTGACGGTAGACTGACCGGAAAGCAAGCCGCGGTGGTAGTTCTCTTTACATGGTTTTGGGCACTACCGTTCTCGATTCTACCCATGACGGGATTGTGGGGTCGATATGTGGCAGGTACGTAAAATATATATTCTCTCTGTTTTATCGTATCCGGTTATTTCGAAAAATATTGTTGACATTTGCAACTTTTTTAATTCTGAACAATTAATTGCAACATTGTTGTATTTTTTTGTCATTTACGTTGTTCGCTGAGATTAAAACATAAAGTTTGTAAATTTTGTTTCTTCGCGCGGACACACGCGTGCCAAATATTTTTCAGAGGGTTTTCTCACAACGTGCAGCTTCGATTTTCTCACGGACGACGAGGACACCAAGACCTTCGTGATCACGATATTCTTCTGGGCTTATGTTCTCCCGATGCTGCTCATTGTTTACTTCTATTCGCAGTTGTTGAAATCCATTCGCTCTCATGAAAAAATGCTGCGCGATCAAGTAAGAGTCACGCGGTTTTTATTCGCACGAGTTTCTTTCGTATTCCGACATCGGTAATATAAAATAAAATACGCAATATCGCGGAAGATTCCATAATCGATCTGTGACTCGCGTAGGCCAAGAAGATGAACGTTAAGTCGCTCGTGTCAAATCAGGACAAAGAGAGAAGCGTCGAGATGAGAATCGCAAAAGCCGCCTTCACGATCTTTTTCCTCTTCGTGCTCGCGTGGACGCCGTACGCGGTCGTCGCGTTGACGGGAGCCTATGGAAATCGGTAAAACAATCCGTTCTCTCGAAATAAATTTTTTGAAATTTTGTTTTTCCAAAACAGAAAGTTTCTTAAATCTACGTTGATTCAATTTTCACGTTTCAGCGAAGTGCTCACTCCCCTGTCGACGATGTTGCCAGCCATATTCGCCAAGACGGTGTCGTGTATCGATCCATGGATATACGCAATCAACCATCCTAGGTAATAACCCGCACGCATCATAATGTTCTGTCGAGCATATCTTAAATAATTTTTTCTCTAGACAAAGAGCAATTGATTTAATTTCTTTTACTGTAAAAATCACCTTTTTAAATTATATTTAATTAGAGATGAATTCGCGCATTCTGTTCAGATATCGACAAGAATTAGAGAAGCGCTGCAAATGGTTGGGAATTCAGGAACGAGCGTCCGACGATACCGCGTCGGCGCAAACCGAGAAGACGACGGAAGAATCGTAAAATGTATTTTTGTTTATGACGATTATTGATTGTTGATAATGGTTGTGTCGAGGGGACATCAATATGTCAATTGCATTTTTCACCACGAATGCAATTTGAACCGCATCTCGATTTATCGATTTCCATCTATACTTCGCAACCGAACGGAATCCCGTTCCGTAGAAGAGAGAACTCGTGAATAAAACAGAATCACCACGTGTTGTTTAGTTTACATACGTCAAGCTGTTACATAAATATAATCAGAGCAAATATGAAAGCAATTTTCCTCTTTTTTTTTTTTTTTTTTCATCGTCATCTCCAATCCTTTTCCATGCATATTCTCGATAATAAAGTCGGTTTCGATGAAATTCAAATTTTCTCTTCCTTCGTTTGTGACTTCGGCGCGTTCGTTTTGTTTGACGTAGGTTACCAGAGATGGCGGAACATCAAAGTCCCGCCCTGTGCTGCCATCCCCCATACCGGCCCATTTTTTATTGATCGTTGATTAAAACTTAAATTGCATTTCGCAGATAATTGCATGTTCGTTTCGCTCTTATTAACATATTAATGGGAAAATCAACTCTCGCACAATTCGAAACGTTTATTGAAATCAAAATGCGCTTTTCCGAAAGGACAAATTATAATTTTTTTTTTACGATATTAAATCGCGCACTGATTTTATTACCGTTCCACGTGGGATAAACGAAATAAATAAATTAGATATTTTTCAATGTTTTTAATCGTTGTGCTCGCACATTTTTTTTCTCTCATCGATACTTCACGTCCAAGTTTGAGAAAGAGATGTTTCATCCTCGGAAAGATAGATCACAATTGTGAAGAAAAGCCCGTGAACGCGCGGATGTAGTTTAACGCGCACCCAACCTCACTGACGACATCCTGAAGACCTGAGTCAAGGATCATGCATCAGTCGTTTGAGACGGTGTAGATTTTCTATCTGTCCGCGGTCGAGAAGCGACTTATCTACCGGGGGTGAATAGAGTGGATAGAGATCTCTTTCTGTCCTCCGAGAGAGAGTGGAGAAACATTGTCTTATCTCGGAACGAGATCACGTGCCACTCGGAGCGCGGAGGAAGCTCGGGATAGAAAAGAAAGTCTGCGAGGTGAGCGTAGACGAGGCGAGAGCGGGCGGAGAGAGGACGAAAGAGAAAGAGAGAGAGAGAGAGAAAAAGGCTGCAAAGACAGCTCCGAAGAATACCACAGCACGTTCGCGTTTATGTGTTATCTTTTAGTCTCGGAAAAATATTGGCCTACAAATCAGCTTTGGCTGAGAAATTGCTTGTTCGTGAAAAGACCGGGGGGCTTCTCTGGTAGTCATTGGTCGCCCAGCTTTCGATCTCCGAGACAATCGAATTAGTTCCTAACAAGTTCGATAATCGATGCGTAAATACAAATACGCGCAATCGTCTCTTATCAACGCGATGAATTCTCTCCCCCACAAAAGCTTCAGAGCTCTATAAAGATATTCGCTCGCGGAGCGAACTTCGTTTTACGCGCTAATAACGCAAGCGAGAGAGAGAGACGTATTCTTTTTTTTTTCCTATAAAAAAAAAAAAAAGAATCTTTGAGCGCGCTTGTTACAGAAAATTGAGAGGATCTCCTTACTCTCTCGTTATCTCGATCCCCTTAACTCGTTCCGCAGATTTTCATCCTTCTGCTGAAGAAAAGTGATATGCCGCAACGTATAAATAGCGTCCGCGCGGAAAATCTCGATGGCGCTCCGCATGTGTGTCACGTGAAACGTGTTCCCGGAATAAATTTCGCGAAACGTACGGCCGTGCCGTGTTTCTTATCTTGCGTGATACGTCGTCTTCAGGCGCGTGTTTCACCTCGCTCGATTAATTTTTATTCTAAATATTTACCGTAATCTCTTGTGTGTGTGTGTGTGTGTACTTAAATAATGTTTGTTTTTTTTTCTGCAAATTTTGCGCCGAATTTGCTCAATACAAATCCGTCCGCGAGATCTGTTACAGTTTCTTTCCTGAAAGAAAGATCTCGGTAGTTCGGTCGGCCGTTTAAACGTTCAACTTTAAGAACACCGCAGAGCGAATGAGCTCGGAGTTGATCTTTGGCTATTTTTGTTTCGTTTTTTTTTTCTCGTGATTATGTCCAAGAAGAAGACGATCGCGGCGGAATAAAGGTAATGAATAACGCGCGACAGTGTGCTAACTTACTGTCCAACTTTCTTGCGCGAGCACAAGAAACATTGCTCCATGAATACGTATATACACGGAAGCCGAGTCGGCCTCGTGAAATATGTACAAGTACCGAAGCGAACCAAGGAGAACTTTTGAAATCTGACGGACGCGGAACCTAGAAAGAATC
Source organism: Pseudomyrmex concolor (assembly GCA_014839585.1). Lineage (NCBI taxonomy): Eukaryota > Metazoa > Arthropoda > Insecta > Hymenoptera > Formicidae > Pseudomyrmex > Pseudomyrmex concolor. The sequence continues at coordinate 16,338 of QVOB01028014.1, read as the reverse complement.
GCGCTCTTTCAAGAAGAACATTTTCCTCCCCCTCGTACCCGGGAGTAATATTTTTATTCGCCAAAGACGCGCGCGTTCGGGAACACGACTTTTCGCGGGAAGGTTTCTCTTCCGCGACAGATTAAGGTCGGATATGTACAAGTATAACGCCGTATATATTGTCTTCTCGTTTTCGCAACGAGAATTTAATCAGTCAATTTTTTCTCGCGGTGGACAGACGCGAGCAAATAATTTGCGCGATTTTGACCGATGCGAAAAATCGCGCTAATTTGACGGTAGGACAATTTCGGCTAATCCCGGTCAATCGGCGAGCGCTGTCGATAATTTGTTTCCATCCCCGAGTATCCTAATCCATCAGGGAAGACAAGGTGATTACGTGCCCGGAGTCCGTTTGCCTCCGACGACGACGCTCCGTCCGGGAAAGTTTTGTCCGGTCTGTGAAATCCGAGCAGTGAATCGTGAACTGCTCGAAGGAGGGTCATTGGACAGTAGGCGGGTTTCACGGACAGCCCGGGCGGTTCGGTTAATATGCAGTTAGTATGTCATTTGTTTCTCGCCGCCGGGTGGGCTTATCATAATCTCTGACGTGTTACGCGCGCGGCGTTACTCCCCTCGGATCTCCTCGGCTGTTATCACGCGGTAACCGATAACGTGCCGGTCGCTCGACCAGCAGGCGTTTCGCGTACGTATTTCGGCTCCTCGAGGATTCCCGAAACTGCAAATATCTCTGATCCCTGGAAGCAAATCGCTCTGTCTCTCTCTCTCTCTCTCTCTTTCTGTTGATATTATACGAAATGCTGAAAATGGCGAACGCGTCGAGGTGAATTTATTCGCGTCGGGAAATTCGCCATAGGGAAAAGTCGCCGGAGCATTGACTAACGCAGTTAAGAGAGAAGTTTTCCCGGGAACGTCGGCGAACAAATGCGACTTTTGCATTCTTCTCTCTCTCTTTTTGCTTGTTTTTTTTTCTCTCCCGAACTATCGCGTTTTTTTTCTTTTTTTTTTTACACGAAAGCGCGTTTGTCGTCGCCGCACCGAGCCCGACGCAGTCTATCGGGAAATATATATGCGGGCCATTGAATGACAGGATTTCCAATCAGCAGAAATCCCATCGTGCTCGAGGCGATTCTCGTGGCAGCCGTTGGCGACAATCCTCCGATATTCCGGGCATTCCTTTTTCGTCTTCGACCCTTTCGACTTATGTACAATCAAAGTTTTCCGGGCCGAGTCTGCAACGACGACGACGACGACGACGACGAGGAGAACAACGACGACAGCGACGACAACGGCGCGAGGACAGCGACGGCGAACGTGGCACAAGAACAGAAGTAAGAAAAAGATGAAGCTCGGGAAGAAAGCACGGAGCACGGGAGCGAGGAAGTGCGCCGTAGAAAGAAAGAGAAAGAGAGTTCGAGGAAGAGACTCAAGAGTCGAGGAAATCCTTGATTAAATGTTCGCGTCAAAGGAACTCTTCGCCCGCCGATAGTCGAAAAGAGGCGGAGAAAGAGAGAGAGAGAGAGAGAGCGAGATAGTGTAGAAAGGTGGCCGCCACGTGACGTCCCGGCTCGGTCTGAGAAGACGAATTAAAAATAGTCTCCTGACTGTGAACGTCGTGAGATCGATTGCCGTTTTGTCTATCGCTGTGGATGAGAGAAAGACGATGAGAAAAGACGAAAAGAGCCGCGCGCGCCTTTCGGAATGGAATCATCTAAACTCCCGTTCAAGATACGTCTCGTTCCGTCCTATTTCCTGAGGTCGCGCCGAGCGACGGCCAGTTATGGATGTTGAAAATTCAATTACGCGGGATTTATGGCTGCCGGCGCTGGGCATATTTATTATCGCACTATCCCCCTTCTGCAACTTCCGCTTATCCTCCGCTCCCATCCGCTCCCCCTCCCGAGCCCCACCAATGACGTCCGTTTCCCATGACGCCGATGATTAAATAGAAATTCATCCGCGCGATGTTGGATAATCGATTCTCATTACATCGGCGAGAAAAAAAAAATAATAATATCGTTGAAATTGTCGCTTCGACGATGGGTGATTTTTGCCAAAAAAAAACTGTAGACGACGAATGTAAGATGCGAATACGAAGTTGTATTGCATTTTCTGCGAAACAGAAAATATAAAACTATAAAAGTTAATAATGCAGTACAAACTTTTCTCCGAAGATACGCGAGACTAGACCGAGAGTTTTATTTTTCATCTTCTTGTATCAGGAAAAAAGGCGCCTCTCTTTTTAGGGCGCGAGTTGATTTTGTAGGTGAAATCCATCTCTGCTCGCGCGGACTAGTTCGTTGGCTTCTTCTTGCCTCTCTATTTTAATGACAATCTCTTCCAAGCCGAAGAATAACTTGAAATTCAACGTTCTCAAGAAAAGAACACTCGACTCCGGTATGCTGAAGATGATGTTTCTCCCATTCTCGGAGGCCGCGACGTTTTCGGCTATGATTTGCCACCTCGAAGTTCGCAGGCCCGAATTTTGCTTTTCGAGCAACGCCAATATCTTCGCCGAGGATGTAGCAGGTTCCGGAATCCAAGCGACGGCCTTGTATTGACGAAGCGCCTCAAGGTCCACCAGTCTGAGTTTGGCGCCTTCCCAAGGAGAGATGTGGCCGATGTGCTCGACGAGCCAGTTGAGCGATGGCTCGTCCGCACAGGTGAGTACAACCGCGCCGTTCTTCAACATCGAAGTCCCGAGAAATTTAGGCACGAAACCCTCCTGGATCTCGTGAATCTCCTTGCAGAACGTTTCTCGCAGCTTGGTCAATCTCTCGGGAGTAATCACCTCTTCGGGATAGGCTTCCGCCACGATTGCCTTCGTCAGAATAACCGCGTCAACAATCGTCTCCGCGCGGTTCTGATTCATCCTGAGTTTATTCCGAAGATCAAACGAAGAATCGCTAACGAAGCTCGCGCGGCGCCTCACACCGGTTCGTCCCGAGCACCATGTCTCGCTCGATGTTTGAGAGACGGAATAGGAAAGTTGCGCGGCCTGAGCTCTCTCCCTCTTCTTCTTTATTCTTCTTCTCACAATTCTAGATATCTTCTTCTTCTTGCGAAAAACCGCGATGTTACCGGCGGTTGCTGCGCTCTCGTTCGAGCAAACGACCAACGCTCGATCGTAACTCGCCGTGCTCGTCGTCGCCGAGAGCCCTCGCGAGCCCTCAACCTCCTTCACTTCCGAAATACATACTTTAATTTTAATATCAGTTTCCATTTGATTCCCACGAGAAGCTAGGGAAAACACACGGTCCGCCCACGCAGAGCCCCGCTTGCGTGGATAAGGCTACGTTACTCTGGAGTTTCGCCCGGTTCCCCAGAGGCATCGTTAGCGACACTGCTCCCCCGGTGTCACGCAGCCCTCGCCACGATGGCTCGCACAGCTTGGCTTGGGAAGCTGGTCCGCGGTGACAGCCTTCCCCGCGCCGGACAGGATTTTTTTTTTTTTTAGCGCATCCTTGCGCGGCGCAGGTTATAACTGCCACTATCCAGGAGGCTCAGACTGAGATCCTCCTGGACGTTCTCCGATCCGCCAACTGGAGACGCGCCCGATAGGTAGCTCAACCCACGGGTTCTTCGCAACGGGAAGTTAGACTCGCGAAATTGAAACTCGCGCGAATCAAATCGCGCGTGTATCGTTTCGACCGCTCGCATGCACGGCGTTGCGATTACTCGCGTCAACATTTTCCGCGTGTTGAACAAATACGTATGACAAAAGCGAGTTTTTCGACGTGTCGCCACGTCAGGGTGAACGCATTAAGGTGACGAATTACATCGAATTGATACAACGATGCGGTGACCTAATGACGTGACAATGTCTGTGTTATTATTAATTCGTACATAATTAATGTAGATAGACATCATATTTCGATTCCGCTCGCCGCGACGGTGGTTTCATATGGTCAACGCTTTTGGAAAACAAACACATCCCTCCGCCGGATACAAACGGAATAAATTTGCTTAATCGCGCTGCTCATTAGCGCCCGAACTTTAGTTCCGCGCACACTCTCCCTCGCACGTTGAATTGCGTTCTCTCTCTCTCTCTTTTATACGCGCGTTACCGCGTGAGCTTATCGAGAGAGTGTACGCATCCTTAGTTTAGAATTATGAGAGCTTGTTATTCCGGCGGATCGATAACGAAGAAGCGCGATTACACGACTGTGAAATGCGCTTTCGCTCGGAGAGAGCGCGAAAATAAAGTCTTCGCAACTTTTTCTCTTCGCGCACCTTTCTTTTTCTCAAGCTGCACTGAAATACAACACACACACGCACACTAACCGTCTGAGTTAATTAATTCCGAGTTAGTCCCTCCCTCTCGCATACAGACACACATTCGCGCGTACGTGAAAGATTATACAATTTTCTATTTTTACTGCAGATACACGCGGAGAAAAAAGTTTTGCTATTATACGACCAGCGGAGAAAAATTTGTCTACCGGAACTTTTTGTTTCATTAACAAAATGTTTTTTTTTTTTTTGACAAAACAAAATTAGACTTAGGCCAAATTTTCTCGCTGGTATATATCTCATATAAAGTAATTAGTTTCTCGCGAGCCTAGCACAAATCTTCTTTTTCCGTGTGATAAAAAAGAAAATTTAGTTTAATCAAATTTATATATGCCGCTAAGCGTCTAATTAATTATGAACAGACTTAATGAAATTGCCGCTGCGGCAATTCGAGAACTTATAATATTAGTTTCGCCGAGCGGAGGATGTCATTATCGGATTGTGTGCCACACCCCCTTACACACAGCACGCCGTGTGTGTCCGTTTGCTACACCACAAACGCGAGAAGATGTACGTAACATAACAAACGTATCGTTGCCGACACGTTCGCCGACGTGTGGATCGTGCTAGCGCCGCGCACACCGACTCTATCGACTCGATTACACCGGCTGGCTGGGCACTACGGTAAACTACTGACTGCGACAATCTGCATTGCGTGGTTCACGCATACACGGCACATCCACGTGCGGCCAAGCCTTCACACACTCACACACACACTCTCTCTCTCTGTGCCGTTCGATTCGCCGCGCCGTACTGCGCGTTGCCGCTATTACAAACGTAAGGGACGTTATAGCTGCTATCGACCATGTTTCACCTGTCATATCGGTCCGATACGCCGCGCAAAGCTACGGCATCCCAACCGACGACCGTGCACTGATACGAATTACTTCGGCTTCCGGTAACGCGCGCGGCCGCAATTAATTTGTACGCAGGCGGGGATGAGGGAAGGAGTGATATAATTACGTGCGAGTAAATATAATATCGTCGGATTGTCCGTCGCATTTTCCGCTTTCTGCGCTTTCGATCTGTCACACAGGTTGACACAGTCTTGCGTTTTCGACGCACGACAAAAGAGAATGCAATAACTAAAATGCAAGTTGAATCTTTGTTAAATATTTCGAATCGGTTGCTTAAACAAGCGCGCGTTTGAAAAATTCGGAAGAAAAATCAAATACATATGTATATGTTTGTTCAACGCGATTGGAAATATTTTTGTTTGAATGTACGCAAAATTGAGACTGCATAACATATAGTAACATATAGAAAAAGCGCCGTTACTGATGCTTACGTACTACTGTTTATATTGTGCGCTCGCCTACAGAGATTTGGCTTACGTTATTTCCACATATGCTGGAAACACCTGCTGGAAGATACTGTGCTGCGAACCATAGGCACGATATTTTTTAGTCATTTTTCCGAGTGCGTGTGTGTGTGTGTGCGCGCGCACACACACACACACACACACAAGATTTTTCTATTTATATTTTTCTCGCGCGCATATACGGATTTAACAGTTGAAATTTGCTAGCAGAAGAATTATTATACCGCGCCATAAACGACGCGACTATATGCGGGTCGCAGATTTTTGAAATTTCACTCTTGACAAATGTTTAAACCGCAAAAGTTGTGCGCAAAATTAAATGCGAGCGCATATATCACCGTTTATGCATAAAAATGCTCAATTAGCGGTGAAACGAAAAAAATTGTGAAAAAGACACGTGTGATAATGCGAGCGTGCGCGCGAGGAAACAATATAATTAAAGCTACACATACACACACACGCGCGCGCGCGCGTACGAGACAAATCAACGTGAAAGCTCCGCTTCCTCCGAGCGCTGTCAAAGTAGCGTGACAGCGAAAATGGTGAAAAAAGTATCACGAAAAGCACGACGTTCGATAGATGCTCGCCGAAGCACCGTAAAACTTGCTCGCAGTACGAAAGATAAAAGGTAAAACTACGTCGTAACAGTGCGCAAACTAGCAGCGCAAACTTTCAAAGATAAACTACCTGATCCGCTGACGACCCTCAAAAACTTGCTTTGCAGCATATCTTGCTTTCTTGTAACATAAACGCCGCGCTGTCAAACAGTCGATTTAGTTCTGAATGACGTACAAACATTTACGCTGCAAAATTCTCTCTCTCTCTCTCTCTCTCTCTCATGATTGCTCATAATTTTATATTTATCTGACAAAAATAAATATCGTTTTCGAAAAAAAAAATTGAAATTGTCTTTCGTTCTATGTGTGACAACAAACAATTGTTGACTCTCTAAATTTAACTTCACACCAATAAAAATAATCTCACTATTTTTATATTGTTAAAATTGCGGCAATTATTTAGATATGATTCCGAAATACTATATAGAAAATAGTGTTGCATTTATATTTATCGTTTCCGTTTTAAATCGAATCGACTTGTTATTGTAACATTGATATCGACAAGTTGTACACACATGGCCGATATGTCACCTCGTTGATTGTATTTGCATATGTTTACCGACCAAACAAAAATTAAAAGCAACAAGCAGCGCGCGAAACGGATCTCTTTTTCCTCTCTTTCTTGTTTTCGTATTTGTTTCTTGATTGAAACAACATTACTTTTCCGCTTCCGCTGTGCGCGCGTGTTATTGTACAAACGCGCGCGGTGTAGTCTCTTTATTGCGACTCGCCATCCATTCCTCTCTCTCAGCGCTGTCTTAATCCAGTAGTTTAAGCACGAGGTAATAAACTCCAGAGGGTGGCTCATTAGGGCGGACTCTTTTTGTTTCGTGTAGCCGCGACGTGTATGATTAACGTTCGCGATAAATATCGCTCTTATCGGTACGTTTCTCGCCACCTTGTTAACGCCGCATTGATTTTTCTTGCTTCGCGCGCGCGGAGGGTGTCCTCGCGGATTTTGATAAATAGCATCATCCCGCTATAAACGGTCCAAAAACCCTCGCGCGCGCGCATCCCGTTAAACCCAAATAATTCAACCACTCCGCGTGCTCGCCCGTCTCCGCGCCATTATACGATGTTCGCGCGCGCGAACACGCTATATATGTATAAGCGCTCGTTTCCACTTGTGCCGTCGCGCGACCCCCTTATTCCGGCTATTAATCTCTTCCAGGCAGTCCGCGTGGAAACCGAATGCGCCCAGGGAAACACGTAGCCGCCGAAAAAGTATACAATTCCCGTGTATGGCGCGCGTGACGCCCCTCGTATCCTCCTCATCGTACATTTAACACCGTCGCGCGTTAAAGCCGTTGATTCGCGTTTATATAATGGTTGCGTTTCCGCAATGTCGACGTGAGAAAAGAATCGGAAAAGAGTCGTGTGTGTGTGTGTGCGGCGCTAAGTACGTGATGGGAATGCGGAAACGCAAACGTGTGAAGCTGCTGCTGCGGCTGCTGTTTCGTGTCTTCCATTTTTACGCCATTGCTTAAATTACTTCGTGATACGGGGACGTAAGGTCATAGCACAACCCCGGTAGAGCGCCGTTTTATATATCTGAAACGGTTAGTAAATCTAAAAAGTCGTAATGGCTCGCGCACTAAAGATGTTGAATAAATAGAATTAAAACTTGACTCGTAATCCACAGAGCCGGGGGGAGAGCTGGTTTTTCGAGAATAAAAAGAAAAAAATGTGAGGCGAGCGCGCGCGAGAGAGAGTTACTCAGGGGCTTATATCGGACGGAGAGGTATATAATTGAAGCACTTTAATAGACTCTATCTCGTGTAGTAGTTTACATAAGAATAGCGAGCGCGGCGAATGGGTTCGCGGCCGGCGTGCAACATAATAATACAAGCAAGAAGCTTTACACGCTGTCAACGTGAAAGACGCGGCGCGGCTACTCTCTTGACATCCGCCGCCGTTGCTCTTGATGAAAAAAATTGTTCGACGGAAATCTTTGAAGAAGTAGCGGATGTGCACGTGAAAACTGCTCAATGCGCTGTTGCATGACGAACATAGAACGTTTTTCGAAATCGAAAAAGTTTGTATTGCGAAAAAGTTTTTCGCGATATGGAAAAATATCGCCGTTGAAAGCAATCGATTTATTTGCGTTACGAAGTAGAATAGTTAAATTTTTAATGTGACCTGATATGCGTCGAGCGGTTTTGTGTTCGTCGCCGAAACGCAATCTGGTTTTCGCACGCGCGCACATTTATTTCTATATTAGTTTTATCCGACTCGAATCCATCAAATTTTCGTATCGACGTCGGTCGGCAAAAAGTCGAGCGTATCGGCACGCGATCGGGTTTTCTATATTTACAGATCTAAGTGCGCGGAGAAATGTCTCGCTCTGTCACGTGCTTCCGACGATCGATATTTAATAGCGGCTGTCACGGTTAGAAATTTCGATCGTAAAACTTTCATCTCAATGGCGCTGAACTCGCAAAGTACTCGCTGAAGATCTTATCGTCGACTCGCGGAAACGGCGGGCGCGACGTAAAAACAGTTCGTCGTCGATTCTTGTCGACGTGGCCGGATCTCGTCCAGACTATATGTGACTTCGTGAGCGAATTAATAAGCGCGAGAACGACTCCTCTTCGAACGACCTGGCCCCGCCGTTATAAAGTTTTTGATGTACGCACGCGCCGCGTACATTGTAAACGCGCGTACGTCCGGACTGAGGGAAAGACAGAAACGCTGAATCAACCGTATTCGCCGATAGCTGTTATCGATAGTGCGTCGAATCACTTGAATAGCTGTGTAGTCATGGGAGCTAAGGTCTAAAGCAAACACACGATCAACGGTTCTCAGAGCGACACACTGCACGGATTGTATTCTGTGTGTTGTAACTATTATCGATACTCAAAGCTACAGAGAGGCGGACCCTTGATTAATTCAAATCTGTTCCTGTTAAAAAGTAGAAACGATTTGCGTGTAAAATTTATCAAAAATTGAAATAATGACTCGCTCAGATCGCGAGATTATAAAATAAAGCGAGTGATTTATGTAAAAGGTATAAAATCTTTCGCGCGACTTTATTAAAATTACAAGAACGATGTAAAATTTAAGCAGATGAGACAATTAAATGAGAGAACGTGCAAAAAGATAGAACACGTAATAACGAGTTATTCAAAACCCATTTTACTTATTGCGAAGTTATAACGTGAACTTTTCGAATTAATTGTTTCGCATGCAGTGACCCGAGCAAACGCCGGGGGGAAAAAACAGATTGAAATAGAAGAGAAGGAAACGTCTCGAGAATAATCCGAAACCGGGAATCGCGAGAGAGGGACACATCCGCGGCAGATGCTCTCTCGCAAGAGCGCGTGTTCAGTTGACGTTTGCAGGCAAGCGGGCGTCGCGCGCGCGCACGGCAAACGTGCGACAAAGCGCAGAGAAGCGAAAATCGGTGCGAAAAACGTGGTGCGCTACCGTGCGGCGACACACGCGCGTTAAATCTATTCGGAAACTTAAGCCCAGTTACAACGTAGGTGAGCGGAAAAGCAAAGAGAGGAGGATGAAAGAGACGAGAGCAAAAAGACAAGAGAGAAAAAGATAAAAAAGAGAAACGAGAAAGTAGAGAAGAGAGAGAAAGGGGTGCGCAAAAGCGGACGCTATCCGCGCGCGAGTTGCAACTCGCGTGAGGCAATACTTATACCGCCGCCAGCTAAGGGAGATGCAAACGCCGTGCCCGAGACTGAAATACTAAAGTGAGCTTAAGAGCGTTGCCATAGGGACCGGGAGGGTTGGAAATCGGCGGGATAGGTAGGCAGCTAGGTAGCTACGACGAGGCAGTTAGAGAATGGGAAGCGCACAAGTATGCCGTATGCACAACGACGACGAGGACGACGACGCCTTCCGCGCCACCGAAGCGACGTCCCGTTGCGCGCGTCCCTTTCCCATTCCTTTCTTTTTCCATCCGCAGTTTCAACTCGCGACCGAGGGAATCCCCTTCTTCTCTCCTTCCCTAGCGTGCCACTTAACTGTCCGGAAGTAAGTGCGATCGAGATTTTCATGGATTCACGCGCGAAATTGAAATCCGCCCCGTGAGATCAGCCGCGGTGGCGCGCGTTCCCGAAGCTTGTCGGGGGTGCAGGACACCCTCTCTCCCCGCGCCCCCGCTGGGATCGGCTGCGCTCTTACTTTTTACGAAGTACGAAAGAGAAGGAAACGGCGAGAATGGCTGGGCGGTCTTAGGAAAATTTCTTCCGGAAAAGTATAAGATTCGCGCGTGCGGCCGTGCGGTGTGTGCGTTTGCGAAAAACGAGAGACGTACGTCGTTATTATTTGACCGATTTATCTGAATTTAAATTTGCTCGCATGTCGCGTATGCGAATAAATTACGTAGAGTGAGGAAGAGTCGTCGTCGTCGTTCTCTTCTATCCCCGCAGTTATAGTTTCCCGAAGGAAAGGGCGGCGAATAGTAAGCTCGCTTGCAATACTACTTGCCTCGCAGGAATTTCTCGCAAGAAACGTGCGAGCGCAATTCCAAGAAAATATTTTATTGGAAAGAAAGACTCGGTGCGCTGCACGGCGAAAGATATTGGTGCAGGAACGATCCTCCAAGCACACACAAGCAAAAAAAAAAAAAAAAAAAAAAAAAATAAGGGAAAGAAGGGACGAAGAAAAAGCGTCGAGTCTCGTTGAGTTCTGATACGCTCTAAATACGTCAAATGCGTAATGTGCGCGCTATATTCGTCGTATCGCGCTACGTCTGTGTATGTACGGCGCGCGCGTAAGTCACCGGTATATCGAGCAGGTGCATTTCCGCACAGCGGATGTACATCGGCGCGGAAGAACTCCTCTCGGGAATCTTTAGCAAATCCGTTGATACGATACGTGTATCGACGCAAAGAGCGTTCGCGAACTCCGCGAACGATAAGTTCTTTTTCGCGCGATATCGAGACGTCGAGAATCGCGGTGCGCTTTGTCAATTATGTTTCCCGATTCTCTTGTTTCTCGCACATAATGAAACTTGCGAGGAAGGCAATCACGTCGGAATTAAAAAAGATAAATTAATGCCGCGCGCCACACGGAGGAAAAAAAATCACGTCGCCGATACGCAACGACCGCGTGTACGAGGCGATAAGCGCGACTCTTGTCCCACATTCTCGCCGCAGTTGCGTCTCTCAATTTCCGCAAAGTAAAACGTAATAGGGGAGGAAAAGAGGGAGAATAACGGCGGGATATTTATTCCCGTCTCGAACGATGTCCCGAACGCGGGCATCTCGCGCGGATCCGTTTATTATTTTCAACGTAAGCCCGTCGCAACGTCCGCAACAATACTTCGTAAGTCTGTAATTTGCATCTCGTTCGGATGTATTCCGTGTCGTTCGCTCGCTCTACGTATCAGCTCCACGAACGAAAGACCGTGTCGTTAAACGAGTTTTTCCTCGCGCGTATCTTTCTTTCTCTCTCGTCGGCAACGTCGTCGTCGTCGTCTTTCCGCCCGCCCGAGTTTCCCGGACGTTTTTCTTCGTGTTTGCTGCGAGCGACTTGTCGGTTCTCTCGGAGGCTGGGATAAAAATTCCCGCCACGATCACCCCTCCTCCCTCCCCCCCTCCGGAATTACGAAGGGCACACGACGAAGCGGCGCTCGACGCGAAGATGACGTCGCAGCGCCGCGAAATAAAGTCGCGCGCGCGATGAGGAATACTTTATTAAATCCGCGCCTGTTGTCGAATGAAAAGAGCAGCGCGCCGCTCTGCTCTGCGGAAAAACCGAGGCAAATCGTCCTTCTCGTTACTTAGAACGTAAGGTTGATATGACCGCAGAATGAAGGAGCGAGCCAAAGGTGAGAAGCTCCGGCATCACGGTTACTTCGTTAACCCTTTTGCGCATAGTCCAGCTTCGCCGCATTCAGGCGCGCCCTAACGAAATTTGGCGCGGTCGTCGAGGGTGGACACGAACACGGGCGTAGACACGGGGACACTTGGACCATAGTCGTAGGCACGAGAGAATTGTCTGCCAAATGTTCAAGTTTCGGTTTTCTTTCGAAAACGAAAAATTTTCACGCGACGCATCTCTGCATCCAAAAATCAAGTTTTTGTCTCTTTCATCGTTTTAAAAAAAAAAACTAAAAGTTATCACGCGACAGACGCGTATTTCACAAATCGCGTTCCAATTATTCGTTTCTCAATTAGCACTTTTTACACGCTACTTACAAAAAAACAAAAGCCGCGGGAGAGTCCGGGTTTTGTTTTATCCAACAAAAGGCACACAATTTTTAACGCGCCAGTCGTTTTGAAGCGTCCTCGACCGTGCCCCAAGGAAGAACGGCGTTGTCGAGGGCATGAACTTGCTGGAAGGATGACTAGTGAGGAGAAAGACCGGGGAAGTGAAGAAGGAAGAGGAGAGAGAGAGAGAGAGAGAGAGAAAGAGAGAAAGCAAAAAGTGGTGCGAGCTTTTATCGCGTCATCCGGCCGGTGGTGACTGTCGACCGCCTTTTTTTCGAGTGTACTTCAACGCATATTTTCACATTTTCAACGCCGTTACGCGTAACTTCTGCCCTTCTTCCGCCCAACGGCATTTCGCCCTTCGTCTTCGACCCGCCTACCTTCTCTCGCTCTCAGTTAGAGTTGCGACGGCTTTGCAACGAGGGACAGAGGGTGCGCGATCGCGAACGCCGTAGGGAAACCGGGGGAACCAGACCAGCTGCAATACCGCGATACACAAACTTATTGGCGAAACTCGCGAAACTTGCGCGAGGCTTTCGGAATTCCAAGATGGCGCATGTATATCCGTGTGTAGCACGGATTAACCTGAGAATACCTCTGGCAGATAGAAGAGCAGAGCTGTGCGACGAGAAAGAGAGACGAAGGAAGAGGGAGGGAAATGTCACACACAGGAGAAACGCTAAAGATACAAAATGAAAAATGCAACCCCAACACTTTGCGCAACATTCGCGAATCAATTTCAATATTATATCGGCAGTATTATTGGACGTAATATTGTGACAAAGAATATTATTCGTCATTTAAATTGAAATTAAAATATGCGTACAACACGTGTGTCGGAATTAAAAAAAAAAAAAAAAAGAAGAAGACGAAGAAAAAGAAAGAGAAAACGTTGTAAAAAGTCAAATATACTAATTTGCTCGAGCTTGTTCACAGGGAAAAGCACTCCGAGATCCAATAAAAAGTTTATTAGTTATAAAAAAAAGATATAACAGTAAAGTAATATGGTTAAAAAGAAATTTAATTCGCACGTTGTGTTCTCCGCACGCACATGTGTGTTTTACCATCTTTCTTTGTTTAAACCGTAGTTTTTTTCTCTTCCTCTCTCCCCCGTTTTCCGCGTCCTGTGTTTCTATTTACGCTGTGTCTAACTCTATTCCAATAATTAATGGTAAATAGACGAATTAATTCGGCCTATCCCCCCCCCTCTCTCGCTCTCTTTCTCTTTCTCTCTCGTCGTAATCGACGTACTGCAACGAAAAGCAATTGCGTCGGAGGAAGGCAACGGATTTCCTCGCTGAAATTTCGTTCGGTGAGTTGTTCCACTTGTAAATGGCATTGCTTAATTAGGTCGACCGTGTGACAATTCGGTGCAATGGGATTCGAGCTTGACAACGATAATGGATCGTATTAATTATAAACGTCGTGCTGTCATAAATATTCACGATCCAGCCAAGTATTTTTGCATTTTCCCATCTCCGAATGCCCCCGATGTTAAAGACACAAATTAAACACACTACTTTGTTGTTACGTTGTCGCCACGACACCAAGTACAACAAACACAACAAGTTCGCATAACTTGCGCGCGTTAAAAGCGCTTTTACAATATACATATTAATTGTTTCCGAGAGAAGAGAATTAGCATCTCTTTCTTTATTACCAACAACTTTGGCGTTATTTTATTATTATTTATTTTTTTTTTAGTTCGAACTGATTTTCGCGCGACGAATTAATTATCGCGCGGCCAATTAAATTTCAGCCGTTTGTGGCTTTTTTATCGCCAGAAAATTAATCGATTCTTTTGACGTAGCGAAAATTTCAAAGATTCGCAGCGTCGTTTATACCTTCGCCACCTTCCCGTTCAAGGTCTCCGTGAGGAGAGAGGAAAAAAAAACGATGATAAAGAAGCCCTGTTCTCAACTTATCGCCCGTAGCTGCGAGCTACTTGTTACGAACGCTCGTTTATGAGAGACGATGAGGAAGGGAGAAAGAGGAGGACGGACGGGAAACGCGGACGGATATGCAGGAACGGAGATAGAGAGAGAAGACGGAAAAGTTTCGGGAGAGGATGTATAGCGTTCAGGCGGTCGTAAATTCGTCGCGGATCAAGGAGAGACGATCGGGTGGGAAGAGTGGACGAGATGTGGCTGGTACAGCAGTCGTCGATATTTCCTTAACCGATCATGTTGTTGTTACACCGACAACGGAGAATCGACATGCAAATCGATTCCTTCGTTCATATAACGACTGTTAAACGAGCGCTGTAAATGACAGCTTTGGTAAAACGACGGAATCAAAGAGAACGACTGACTGACTGTAGCATTTTATTGTTAAATGTGTCGCGCGTTGGAATAATTTTTCTCTTTCTCCGACGCGGATAATCAATTTGCGACAAAAAGACGTTTCTTTAACATTGCAGCGTGTCGTACAAGAAAAACTATCCGTCGAAGCGTTATTCGTTTTCTAATTAAAAACCGAATCAAAATCTCGCGATTTTCTAGGAAAATACAGTCGAGAGACGGCTAATGTCGCGAGGCTTAATCGACGACGACGTGCGAGCGATCGTCGTGAAACCGACCCCGTCGTCAAGTTGATTGCTCCGATTTCCGACCATAACGAGCGTATCCCGTCTTGAGGATTGTGGAAAGCTTCTCGACGTCAGTTGATGGCCGTATACGTCACTCTCCGAACTTGCGGATACGTCAAGCCGAGACGACCTTAACCGCCAGAAAATAGGAAGCCGTTTCTTTTCTCTCGGTAAGGGCTTCTCGACCGCCGTTTGTTGATCTTGACTTTAACCCTCGCGCGTATAGCGAAGAACCCTCTCGCCAAGCGAAAGATCCCCTCCGAACGCTAGTTTGCGATTATGGACGGGAATGGATTTGCCGGAATGAAAAGCTGCCGAGGCAAAAGCAATCGAATTTTCTCGCGATCTCGCGCGCGAGTAGTTCATTTCGCCGAAAGATCTTCCGGGCGACTTGACAGATTTTTGTTTGTAAAAAAAAAAAAAAAAAATAGGATTTTACATTCTTCTTTTGCCCCGCTTACGTACCGATATCGCTCGGTGATCTCGCAAACGAGTAATTCCCCTCCGCACTCACCGCGGTTGCGGTTGATTGCGGTTTCCGACTAAACAGCTGCAAGATGCATGGTTGCTTTCAGCGCGGAACTCGGAAGAATTAAGCAGTCGTTAGCGCGAAGGCGGAGCGAGCGATTAACTGCTTTTAGCACCGAGATACAAATTGCATTTTTGCCGGGTTCTTTGTTATTCTCGGAGCGCAATTTTTTGTCTACGCGTGTAAAATACGCGAATACAACGCGAAAAGCGTTCGACGGGACATTCTTTTGTGCCTACGTGGTTCTTTCTCAAGAAGAGAGAAACTCTTTCGTTCCACGTTGATAGTGGAAAAACGAATAAAAAAAAACGCCCGGCATGTTAATGAGTTCGCTCGCCGTCGGTGTTTTAATTTAATATTAGCCGTTTTCTCTCGATTTTTGCACTAACATCGTTTCTTCTTTTATTTTTTGATTGTTTTTTATGCGCTGCAACTTAATTCTCTTTTCTACGAAATACGCCCGCGGACGACGGTAATCGAGAGAGAGAGAAAAAAAAGTGTGCGGAAATTTAATCGCGCGGCGTCTTGCGCGTGCGGCGGCGCTGGATAATTGCTCGTTTTTTATGCGACATATAAACGCGATTGAAAGATCCGCTCCGCGAAACCGCGGTTATATATCCCCTTAAATCTTTAATCAAAGTCGCAAAGACGCGACCGAGCGTCGTCGTCTTCTTCTTTTCCGCTGAAGCCCATATTCACGAAGGGGGGATTCAAAGCTTCGTTCCTTCGAGGCTTTCGGTGAGCTCGAAGGAAATGGGTTTGCTAACCCACCCCGGCAAGATGTCTGCGGCGACTGAATACAAGTTTCGTGTGTATTATATATA
>QVOB01028013.1:0-28975 GCA_014839585.1 Pseudomyrmex concolor | reverse complement strand
AAGTTAGATATAGAATATATTTTATTGACTAATTCGGCTCATTAAAGTTTGCAATTTTGAAGCAGAAAGTGATCACATAGAACAATGTTGTACGTGACAAGAGTTTATATAGTGACCTACAAATTGCTACGAACGTGCGAGAGAATCCGTGTCTGTTTGAAGTAATCAGTTCGTCCAATATCGATATCTACGCTAATAATATGTAGCGGCCTTTTGCCCGATATGATATGTGTGTTTTCTTGTTTATCTCTTTCTTCTTATATATAATATTTTAGTTTGAAGATCGATAATAGTGCTTAAACGCTCTACTTCCTTCTACACACATATTTAGTTTCTCTATATTTTAAAAATTTTTGTTATCATATCTTTTTATCGCGTCAAGATTTTTTTTGACGCGATAAAAAGGACACTCATTAAAGATATATAGATATATATTAGCGTCGCCGGTTAATATTAATTACGAACATATGTACATTTGCGCCCACTAATTTGCACGTTATTGTTTATCAAAAACTTTATGTGCAATTATTCAAAGATCAAGTACATAGTCCAGTTTACATGCTCTTTGTGCTTTTGGAGCATCTCCGCCTTTGAGAGATCAGTTATGCGCATGTGTCGAGGTTTTTCACGTGCATCAGCTATCAACTTTCATCAACCCCACCACTTCGGAGTAGTCTCTTAAGCCAGCTAGTGACTTCTAATGTCTGTTCACGTTGTACCGGTTAATGTCTGTCCCCGTCCTAAACGTGGGGAGACGGTGATAGCACGATATATGTTGCCACATTCTACTGCGGTTTCATTTGCAAAACGGCATTCGGGTATATTAGTTCTCCAGCTTACCGATAAGCTCACGTTGTTTTTGCGATCGGCGTTCATAAGTTATACGCGACCGACCTGGAGTTGCTCGCGCCATTTCAAACGTCCTGAATAAATTTACTGTTCTGAGTTTGCAGAACAAGAGAGCACGAACGAAAATCACAATGATGGATACGCAACAGCTTGTTATCACCGTACTGAGTTTGCTACTTGGCGGATTTCTACTCACCGGAAGTTGCTGGCGTCTTATTTACGTGCTGTACAAAACATTGCCGAGAGATCTTCTGTGAGTATATGAATGAATATCGCAAACACATATAGATGGAAGAGGGAGTAACATGATGCTCCAATTAGCAGATGTGTCACTTACTATTAACAAGTGCACTTTTTTGCACAACACGATCACATCCACTGCTGTAAATAGCTTTTCGTGAAATAGACCGTTTGAACTAAAATATTTTGAGGATTTTTTGAGGATTTTGTCGTATTTGCATTGTACTTCGGAGCAATTGATAATGTGGAGCAATTGATAAGTATGCAAAACGACAGATAAATAGTGACAGTAGTATGACATTGCTGTTGTTGTTGACAAATTCTTCAGAAGAACAAATGTCAAACTCTAGTTCATTATTGCACGTGGTGCTTGCGTGACAGATCGTCATTTATGTTATGATTTTAATGTTGCGCGAAAATTTTTTTTCCACCGAGTTATATTTTTATATTCGAAAATAAATATAGGGATTGTATAAAGAGACATATCTGGCGAATAAGGTGGATGAGAGTAATTCGAAGCTCAACTTAATAAAATTTTGATTATTGCAACAATAGAAGTGAGCTGGTGTATTGTCAAGAATTACAGAGAGCATCTATTTTGGCAAGCTGTCACACAAACACTAAGTGCAATGATAAATCAGCGATTGATGACATTTTGTTCTTCTGAATAATAAAACTTGTCAACGATAACAGCAATGTAATACTACTATCTATATTTATGCATTTCGGATACTTATCAATCGCACTTCATTTTCTCTGTGAAAAGTTTTCCACACGCATATTACATTTTCCTCGATCAAATATATAAGAAAGAGAAAGAGAGGAAATGAATGTTTACAGCAACTTTGTTATACTAGTTAAAAATAACAAATTTTTATTAGATTGTTATCACTCAAAAAGCTTAAGTATATCTTATTCTTGAAGTAAATTTTTATGATTTATGTTACGGATTTGCTTTTAATGCTCGGAATACAAAACTACTCGTCCTCTTTCTTTTACATGTACAGAAGAAACTCTTTTTTTTACATGTACAGAAGAAACTTGTTATACGAAATTATCAGCAACTATCTGCTGCTTCAGCGTACTTAAGCGCTTGATATGTCGACACTATAATTACTATTTAATCGGTAATAACCAAAAAACTATTATATTTTTATTATTCTTGTATTTAAACTTTCATCTAAAAATGATATGTACATATACAAAATGTATATATACAAAATATTACTATAACAGAAACAATGAAATATTTTGAAAACGAAGAAATTCACAAGTTTTGACAAGTTGTAGAAGAACGTAATTTGATGATCTTAACTTGTAAATAATTCAAGGTCTTTTAAATCTATTAATAAACTTTGAATAAATAAAAACTTCTATTTTTTTATAACAGAATTCGATAGATCACTTAATTTTACGTAGAAAAATACTAAGTATTAGAATGTGATAAAAAAAACTAATGATTTCAAAGATATTTAAAACACAATAGTGTTACAAATGCGAAGTGCGTATATGTTGGGTTTCTCTCAGTCAAACTCAAGGCCATGGACGAAGACGTGAGAGCAGCGGTCTCGTGCGTATATGCATTATATCTGTGTGCGTGGTGTGCAATATTTTCCGAGATGATGTTCTATTAAATGTTATAGAAAATTTATTGAAAAGTTCAAATGTGTATTCAAGTGAGTGTATAGAAAATTTTGAACACCTTCTAAATATGAATTGAATTATTGACTATATAACAAGGTTGAGATCATAAATTTATATATTTCTTTCCAAACCTTACAACTTTCTCTTTTATTTTTTTTGTCATTTGCTTTATTTTCAAGGTTTTTCTACTTTTTTCATTAATTTTTCTACTTTTTTCATTAAAATGAAACAATTTGTAGAAGTTTTCAAAAAACTTATCTCATTAAGCGCGCAATGTATTTTATCTAATATACTAAAATATAAAGTGCAATATATAAAACAATGTATTTTTTAAAATTAAAGATATCCGTAATTCTCAATTTTTAATTTGTTTTTTAATAACAAATTAAATTACAAAGACATAGTTTGAATAGAATGACTGATACTGAATTATTGGATAATTTATATTTGCCGCTCATAAATAAGATAACAAAGTAAGACTTTCAACTGTTTGATAAGAATCCACTTTTAATAACAACATATTATTCTCGGTGACTTCCCCGGTCAGAGTAGATGTCGATTTCAACAAGATAACGTCTCTCATATGGTTTTACTAATTTGACTTATTCAATTGTGATTCTTTATTTTAAATTTAAGATGTGAATTGTTAAAAAAATGAGGTATTTATATTAAAAATGTCACACTGTATCATGTTTCTTTATGTCACATAATTATTAATGTATTTCTTCTTATGTAGTACCTACTGAAGAAGACTAGAAATATAATCGAAATGTTTAGGATCTAATTTCATTTTGAATAATTTTTATCCTGCAACACCGTTCGCATTTAGTCACGCCTATACTGTTACTTTCTTTGACTTTTTTTAATAATGTTAGATAAAAAACTTACAAATAAACCAAGAGAGTAATCACACACAGAATTACGTCAAACTAAAGATAGAGTTTTGTTTAGCAAAAAGTACGACAAAAAAATTGCATCTTTCACATTTTGGTAGGTGATTTAGGTAAATAATGATAGAGTAAAATAGTGTGTGTTTTTGCGTGACATACATCACGCGCGTGTCTTGTTGCATTAACCAATTGCAAGAGAAAGGACATTACGTGAGGGTGCTTAACAAAGGATGTATTATCAATTTAGAAATCGTCTAATGTGACATTTTGCTTGTAAAGATGTTTTATATTGTTATTTAAAAAAATCTATATATTACTATATACATCTTGTTATCTGCAACAATATGAATTATTTTTTTTGGTTGTAAATTATATTTAAACTTTTGAACTTAAATATAAGTAAATATAATTGTAACAAAAATTCAATGTTCTAAATTTTATTAATAAAATATTTTTTATTATAAAATAAATTAAGATATCAAATAAAATGTTTTTAAATTTTGTTTTTTAGGGGTGGTTTCCGATTTCTACAAGTTAGCTTTCTCCTTTGGTGGTGGGAGAAAAATGAATATACAGTTGCAAAGGTTTTCTCGAAATATGCAATGGCTCATCCGCACAAAATCGCTTATATTTTTGAAGATAAAGAATGGACATATGAACAGGTATTAATAATCAGATGCATAGATGATTTGCATTCGTACATTTGCAGTACGTTGCGCTTTTAACACTTGCGTTGATGACTGTTAACGGCAGGAGTATTAGACCTCATTATTTAAACGACGATTACATCTGCATACAAATCTCTTGTGAACTAGTCGTAGCTTCTGTAATATTATCAATTAAATGATGTTATAAAAATCGTCTTGCGCGCGCAAAGAATTTTTTTTAATTTCATGTTTATATTATTCCTATTTATGTTATTTGCAAAACTACTCTAAAAAAATTGTCACCTATATTACAATATATTTCTTAAGAATTAAATATTTTTTTGCGTATAATAATTTCTTACGTCTGAAAAATATAGTTGGAACACTTTAGCAATCGCATAGGACGATATCTGCGCACCAGACCATATTCCCATTTTGACAGTATGGCCGTTTTTATGGAGAACTGTCCTGAATATGTCGGTATTTGGTTGGGTCTAAGCAAGGGCGGTTTCGTCGGAGCTTTAGTGAACACGAATCTCCGGCACGATGTGCTCTTGCACAGCATCACTAGTGCTGGCTGCAAGGCTATCATCTTTGGGTCCGAACTGAAAGACGGTAAGACTTTGATTTATCTTTTTTGTATCTTGAAAAATCGAAAATATTATCTTTGCGATGAAACAAACAGAAACATGATTCTCGTATTTAGTACTTACATTTATGAAAAAGATAAAATAAGAAACATTGCAAAGATATTTTCTATTAGCCATACAGCATACAGTAGTGTCTCGCGTATTTGCCGCGTGTTTTCC
This sequence comes from Pseudomyrmex concolor, assembly GCA_014839585.1. Lineage (NCBI taxonomy): Eukaryota > Metazoa > Arthropoda > Insecta > Hymenoptera > Formicidae > Pseudomyrmex > Pseudomyrmex concolor. The sequence goes on along the minus strand of QVOB01028013.1, from coordinate 23,896 downwards.
TTAATATCTCTCTGCGAGTTATCTCTACAAATTTCTAGAAGTGCTTCGCAGAAAGTACGCGGCCTAGGCTTTCTGCAAAGCACTTCTAGAAATTAGTGGTATGACTCGCAGAAAGATATTGAGAGAAACATGCGGCAAAAACGCGGCAAATACGCGAGGCACTACTGTATATAATGTCATATAACAAGTTTACAAAAATATGGTCATAAAATTTTTTACATGCAAAATATACGCGTAAATAAAAAATTGAATTTTTGCACAAAGTAAAGAACATCTTTTAATACTACTCTTTACTGAAGTTTGTATCAACGCTTTTTAAAAAGTTTTTATAAATACAAAAAATCTGTATATATAAAATGGGGAACTACTAATTTTATCAACATTTGATAAAGTTTCACACACGTGTCTTTCTTGTCTTTCTTGTCTGTTATAAAACTAATGTCAATATTGGCATTTTTACCTCTATCGTGATTATCATGATTATTCAGTTTTATTCTGGTGCAAATGCAGTTCTTTGAATGCGTGACTTTGTATTACGTAAAACCAATATTTGTGTACATTACAAACATTATCGAAGGTTGTTGTGTGCAGTGATTCGCGACATCAAGAGTAAAATACCTAACATCGAACTTTACCAATGGTCGGAGTCAGCGGACACGTCGATTTTGGATGGGGCAATCGATCTCAACACGGAAATCAGAAGCATTAAACCCGACCCTCTTATCGTCCAGCTTGAACATTCAAGTCCGCGGGACAAACTCATTTATATCTATACGTCTGGCACGACGGGAATGCCAAAGGCCGCCGTTATCAATAACTTGAGGTGAGCAAAATTATTAATGCGATATTGTGGTGTACGAATTTACTGAAAATGCAACGTATGTATATATACTCATATATGTATATATATATTATTAAAAAAATATTTTTTTATTTTATCAGTTTATAAAAGAAATGTATATATCTTTTTGATATATACATATATATTTTTATATATGTATATATCTTTTTTTATAAATTATTGAAAATACAAAATTAGGTTTTTTTTTTAAATCACAGTAAGTTCTAATTCACACTTTTCCGCTTTTAGGTATATGTTTATGGCATGTGGCACAAAATCGATGCTTAATCTACGCTCCGACGATCGAATTTATGATCCACTGCCTCTTTATCATACCGCAGGCGGCATACTTGGAGTAGGTCAGGCACTTTTACGAGGAATCACAGTTGTGATTCGTAGGAAATTCAGCGCATCAAAATATTGGTCAGATTGCATCCATTACAAATGCACTGTAAGATTATTCAATTGTTTTATCTATATAATATTTGAACATTTCATTAGAAATTGAAAGATAGTAAGAAAACTTTTCGAACTATTTTGAATTGTATTTAGTATTGCTTACGTTTTCGGAATTTATATACATCAAATTTATTAATAGTAAAAGTATATTGTATATATACAGATATAGCAAAATATAAAATTAATAAAATATAAAAATTTATAATCAAACATATAAATTGTACATGAATTTCATAGTATATTTAATTATCAATAAAAGAAATAATATGGTCAGTAAAGTGTGTATAAAATATTCAAACTATGATTTAAATTAAATGTAATTTGAAAATCTTTATTGGATGCTTGGTTTGCATCATATAGAATTATAACATAAACTTTTTTTTATTTATGACTTTAAACATACAAAATATTTAGTAACTGAATTGGAAAGGCACATGGATTTGCATGACATGCGGTCAAATCTAGATTTGACTCCTGGTCAAAGTTTTCTTGCAAGAGTTTTTCAACGTGTTTGTATAAAAACTTAAAAAGATATAATCTAGACACTAAATAGATGTTGTAATAACCGGATTTCAAGCGTTCAAAGTTGCGAAAAATCCGGTTTAAACTCGTGGTATTTTTGCAAAAATATTTGACCATGAATGAAATCTAGATTTACCGCATGTCATGCAAATCCATGTGCCTTTCTAATTCAGTTAAATATTTTATACGACTCAAACATTCAATAGATAGATTGTTGAATTAAATTTAATTTGAATTATAGTTTAAATATGTTGCGCGTACATCTAGACCTTAGCTTTTATTGACTGTATTCATTTTTTTTATTGATAGTTATATAAAGAATTAGAGATGTTATATAACTTTACAATAAATTCCTTATTTATATGTTATATGTCGGTGATAATACTCGAATTATAGAATACAGATATGTTTCTTTACATCGTATAAATAAATTTTTTGTTTCCACTTATTTTGATAATTGCAGTATAGATAAAAGTAATATCTTTATTTTAGGCAGCACAATATATCGGTGAGATATGTCGATTTCTTCTCACCGTTCCACCAAGTCAGAACGATAGGTCACATAACGTGCGCTTAATGTTCGGAAATGGCATGAGGCCACAAATTTGGGAATCATTTGTTAAAAGATTTGGTGTGAAGCAAATAGGCGAGTTTTATGGGGCTACTGAAGGAAATTCAAACCTTGGTAATTTGATTTTATGTTTATAGCCCCAAAAATATTAATTTTAAAAAAGATTTACGTATAATGCATATATTTAAAGTTTTAAATATTTTTACCTTATATTTCTTCAATTTGTTAAGTGTTTTTTAATATAACAAACATATATTTAAAAAGTATAAGATATAAGATTTTTACAGATATATAAGGTTTTTACAGATCATCTCTCACAATATATATCTTCGTATTATTTTGCAAATACATATTTTATGACTTGCAGTTAATATTGACAATAAAGTTGGAGCTGTTGGTTTTCTTCCGAGATTTGCTTCTAGCCGTTTATATCCGGTTGCGCTGTTGAAAATTGATGAAGATACTGGAGAACCGTTGAGAGGTCCGGATGGACTATGCGTACAATGTAAACCTAGTATGTATACTATTAAAAATTTGTATAACAAAATTTGTATAAAAAAAGAAACCGTTATAATACTTGTAATATATATTTATTATAATATAAATATTTAAAAAAACTGTTTTTTGTTTGCATTATTTTGACAGAAAAAAGTTCGAGATTTACAAAAAATTTGCGCTTCTATTATTTTTGTATTATTTATATAGACGAAGCTGGTATTTTTGTGGGCAAGATTAATCCGAAGAAAGCGATCAACGACTTTAGTGGCTATGCGGACAAAAAAGCCACGCAACAAAAGATTATACGCGATGTCTTCGTAAAAGGAGATAGTGTTTTTAATTCTGGTCGGTAATAAAAAAAAAAAAAAAAAAAATATTCGTATGTCTTATTAAAATTTATCTTTCTATAGTATGATTTAATAACTGAGTTTCTTGAACAGGTGATGTTTTAGTTATGGATGAACTCGGATACTTTTACTTTAAAGACAGAATTGGTGATACGTTCAGGCATGTAAAAACATGTCTAGAATTTAATTATTTATTTTTAAATTATGTAAAATAATTTTGTTTCTTGGTAAATTTGTAACAATACTTATAATAAAAATATTATTATATGTTACTATAATTGCAGATGGCGAGGTGAAAATGTTTCTACTACAGAAGTGGAAGCTGTCGTGAGTAATGTGACAGGTCTCAAAGATGCAACTGTATATGGTGTAGAGGTAAATAGCAATTATATTAAATATACAATATATATCGTAGCACTTAAATAACAATTAATTTTAAAACTTTACGAAATTCTTGCATTCTATCTCTGGATCTTTCTTTGTTAATGTTATTAAAATGTCGATGAAAGATGAAGATCTTAATATTGTGTATAATTTGTAATTTTCCAGGTACCTGGAAACGAAGGGAAAGCGGGAATGGCGGCAATATGTGATCCAGAAAATTCTTTGGACTTGAAACATTTGGAAGAAAAATTGAAACAAACTCTACCAATCTATGCCAGACCTCGATTTCTTCGTATTTTGTCAGATTTACCAATGACAGGTAACAACTTAAATTTTGTCTATTTATCGGCACATAGATTTAACTCAATTTGATATACTGGTGTAATCGTTTATCATGTTTATGTGAACAGGAACATTTAAACTAAAAAAAAAGGATCTTCAACAAAGTGGTTTTGATATTACGAAGGTAAGTTTGTATGTTTAAGAGTGTTAATTAGTTTTTCTGAGTTTATAAACTCTTTTAGTTTTTTTTTATAAATAAAACGAATAGACTTGATTATAATAATTCTTTCAGGTTAAAGATCCGATTTATTTCTTAAAGAAAGATGCCTATGTTAAACTGACTGATGAATATTATAAAGATATTATTGAAGGAAGAATACAAGTGTAATTCTATTTCACGTAAAACTAAAACTTGTGTAAAGAAAACTATCAAATATTATATTATAAATAAAATGATATTATATTATTATAAAATTATAATGATTTGTACTTTAAAAAAAAAAGAAAAATCTTGGATAATTATAACTGATATTTTTTTAGTTTACATAAACTATAATATTTATATAACAAAATTGTAAATCTAACAAAATATAAGTATTGATATTTTATATCTTTGTTAAAGTAAGCTGTAATATAAAAAATAATAAATTGTAAAAACTAAAATACAACCAATATAAAAATTTGTATATTTCTTACAGTTACTTTTTCTTTTGATCGTCTGGTGATCTACATGTATAGCAATTGGATTTGTACGCACGCGCAACTCATGTCTCTTCAGTGATTCTCATTTTATTAGCAATTTAATATGATCTATTTTAAAAATAATTTACTTTATGATTGTATTGTGCAAGTAAATTAAAATATAAATATAATAAAATGACGAATAAATGACGAATATTATCCATAAATTTTGTTTATTATCAGAAAAATATAAAAATCTATATAAATATAAAATACTTGCAATTTTTATACTACCATACAAATATATGATTAAAATATATTGTTGCCATCGTAATTGTTTATATATTATTTTAAAAATGTTAGATTTGTTTTTACTTAAAATGTCTCTGTTACAAAGTACAAATTGCTTTATATAAAAAACACTTTGTACAAAGTTTAAATTCAAAACTCCAATGTTCAAATTTGAGTTTCAAAGTAGCTTTTATTAGCTCTGTAAATATCGACCTTGAAGAAAACATAGAACAGTTATCAATTATGTAAAGTAACAATGTTAACATTTTGATTGAGAACCTTCATATTCTTGTTGAGTTGGAATTGAGAATATTCGTCGGGCTTTTCAGTTGCAGTAATATTCCACTCACTGGCAGGTGACAGTCAGGTACAAAATCGGTGGTATTAGAGCTGTTATTTTAAGACGTATACTGAAACTACTAAAACTTTTAGGACGTTAGGACTTTTCGATTCAGTATCTCTACTTGCCTAAGAGAGGTGATACAATTATTATCAAATACTTTGTGTGTGTGGATAAATATACATATATGTATATATATAAATACACATATATGTATATATGTAAATATACATATATGTACATCATATATTATAAAAAATATAAAATATAAAATAATTTTGGAAATATGTATGTGAAGAACTTTAAAATGCTTCATCAGATAAATGTATTTATTCTCTTGTGAGTGATATAAAATAGTCTCTTATCAAAGAGCTCTGCTTGATTTATTAGTGGAAAACTACCTGTGATGTAAGCAAGAAAAAAAAGATTGATACAATTAATTTTTATAATGAGTTTTAAAATGAATAAAATTTGCAAAACGATTGAATTATTTGCAGAAATACAATTAAATTTTGTTAGTTTATTCAAAATACTCAGAAAAAATATACGTCTCACAATATTTCTGCTTTCATTAATATATTAAATTAAATAAAATTGTGAGACAAAAACGTTGAAATGATAAAAAATAAAACAAAGTAGTAGCGACTATTATTAACCCTCAACCGCCACATGAGATCTGAAAGACCCCAGCAAAAGTTAAAAAAAAATAAATTGATTAATTGATTGATTGATTTACGTTGTTGTGATGAACGTTTAAAGTCATTGGGGTATCCTAGACCCCATGTGACGGTTATAAAATTCTGAAGAGGTGTGGCGGTTGAAGGTTAAAGATATATTTTTTGAAGATATATAAATACGTGTGTACATGTTTATTATTATATACCTCGCCTCTTTTTCTTCTTATCAATTTCAGTAACACAATTTATCAGTGAACATAATGGACAACAACAAATTCTACTTCGCTATAGATCGTGGAGGTACGTTTACCGATGTATTTGCCAGGTGTCCTGGAGGCAAAATCGAAATTCTGAAATTGCTTTCGGAAGATAAACGTTACACAGACGCACCGGCCGAAGGCATACGTAGAATATTACAACAGGTGAAATAAAGATATTTTTATAGTGATTCTTTAAGAAAAAAACATTTTTTAAGAAAATGCTGTTGAAGAGTACATGAAAAAAAGTACATGAAAATAAAAAAAATAGATTTTTTAAATAAAATAACCGCGATTTTATATTATATACATAAATAATATAAGAAGAATTATGAGATAATAGTATGATTTTCTATATATTAATTTTAGGAGCCTAATGTTAAAATGAAACAGAAATTGGACACTTCTAAAATAGGATGGATTAGAATGGGAACGACAGTTGCCACTAATGCACTGTTAGAAAGAAAAGGTGCGAGAATGGCGCTAATAGTAAACGAAGGTCTTGAAGGTCTCTTGGACATTGGTAATCAATCTCGGCCAGATATATTCGATTTGGTTAGTATATAATTAAATGTAGAATATACATAATATTTAAGACAAACATTTTCAACAAAGAAATAAATCATTAGACGTAGAAAAAGTTTAATATACTTTTATAATGTATGTTAATCTTTACACAAATATAAACACATATCAATTGATTATCTTTCGCCAAATATTATTTATATCTAGAAAGTTCTGACACCAGATGTTGTATACGAACGCGTGATAGAAGTAGAATGTAGAGTGATTCCCGCACTGCCAGAAAAATGTCAACTAAAGCATGAACCCACGTGGCGAAAAGTCAAAGGTTCTACGGGAGAAGAATTTATTGTTATTAAAGAACTTAATGAGAAAAAATTGAAAACCAATCTGGAAGAACTATATCGTTCGGGAATAAAGAGTCTCGCTGTCGCTCTAGTTCACAGCTTTGCGTTAGTAAATATTTGAATCGAAGGTGTTTTGCAAAGTGACACTATGCTTTTTTAATTACATGCTTTTAATTATCACGATATAGATATCCAGACCACGAAATACAAATTGGAAAATTAGCGACAGAAATCGGTTTTTTGCAAATATCTCTTTCACACGAAGTGATGCCGATGGTTAAAATTATTCCACGAGGTTTCACAACGTGCGCAGATGCTTACTTAACGCCACACATTAAAAGCTATTTACAGGTGTGTGTGTGTTTACGTGTGCGCGATATTACATTTAAGAATTTATCAAAATAAGGTTTTTTTAATCAATAATCAACATATTCTTTTAGACTTTCTCGTCAGAATTTCAAGATAAATTGAAAAACGTAAATGTACTGTTTATGCAGAGTGACGGTGGATTAACACCTATGAATTCGTAAGTACCCACTGTTATTTAAAAATTAAATTCACGAAAGAAACAAGAGATGTGCACAATAAACTTATTATAAACACACTTTTTTTATATTTTATTGCAAAACTAAAGATTCAGTGGTTCCCGTGCTATATTATCTGGACCAGCCGGAGGTGTTGTCGGATACGCAATGACAACTTACGGAAAAGAGACAGATTTGCCAGTGATTGGATTTGATATGGGCGGTACATCGACTGATGTAAGTCGATATGCAGGAAGCTACGAACATGTTTTTGAAGGCATGACGGCGGGTATTGTTATACAAGCTCCGCAGGTATAATATTTTTAAGAAGCATATTAATGAGTTTTATCAATTAAAATAAAATTAAAAAACTATATCAAACAAATTAATAATAAATAAATAAATACATATAATAGGAAGTATAAAAACTATAATAATACGTAATATTATTAGTATATTGTAAGTTACTATTAAGAAATTTTTATAAAAAGAAAATTAATAAAAAAAGTTATTTTAAAGCAAAAACAGTTGTTTAAATAAAACTTGGCTTGAAGTTGGATGTCAACACAGTCGCGGCCGGAGGTGGATCGATGCTTTTCTTTGAGTCAAATCTTTTTAAAGTTGGACCTGAAAGTGCAGGAGCCGATCCTGGACCCGCATGTTACAGGAGAGGTGGTCCACTAACCGTGACCGATGCAAATCTCTTACTAGGTCGCTTGAATGTCGATTCCTTTCCTCATATATTTGGACCTGAGAGAAACAAGCCTTTAGATCTAAATATCGTAAAGAAATTGTTTGATGAACTTACTGAGAAGGTAATTTCTTATAATATATAACATCAATAGTTCATGAAAACTAGAGTAGATTTTTTATAATATGACAATTATTTCTACACACTGAAAATAAGCTTGTTATAATTTTGAAATTATAAACTGCACTATGTATTGTATTATATATTATTTATATTGTATAGATTAATAAACATCATAAGGAAAAAGACGAAAAAAATGTTAATACAATGACGCCCATTCAAGTGGCAATGGGATTTATCAAAGTCGCAAATGAGACTATGTGTCGACCAATACGCGCTTTGACACAGGTACAATTAAACTTAGTATTTGACAGTAATTTGTTTACACATATAGCTCTTAGCTATAATTGTGCTAATAATGAAAGAGCATTAATTTCGTAATACTTTCCAACAGGCAAAAGGTCACGATACTTCTCATCACGTTTTGGCGTGTTTCGGCGGCGCTGGAGGACAACACGCTTGTGCGATAGCTCGGACATTAGGCATAAAAACAGTTTTTATTCATAAATATGCCAGTATTTTGTCCGCTTACGGTATGGCGTTGGCGGACGTTGTTGAAGAAATTCAAGAGCCAAGCGCCGAAGTTTATCGTGAAGGTAAATTTACAGTAACACACAATGACTTTTGATCGCGACTTCTAAATTTTTCAAATTGATTTTGCATATACAGAAAGCTTCGCTTTTTTGGATGATCGCATGAATAAGATGGAAACTAAAGCTCGAAAAAAACTTCATGTCCAAGGATTCGCTGATTCTCAGATACAAATCGAACCGTTTTTAAATTTACGCTACGAAGGAACTGATTGCGCATTAATGTGCAGTCCCGAATGTGAAGATATTACAAAGATGAAAGCGGAAAACGCCACAAGACACGGAGATTTCCTTGCTTCGTTTTTAAAGAGGTATGCTTTTCATTGTAGAAATATCTTTTTAATTATTTATTTTTCGAATTTTCTGTTAAATAAGGTATAAGACAGAATTTGGTTTTACCATACCAGGGCGCAAGATTTTGGTGAACGATGTGAGAATTCGAGCAGTTGGTAAAACTGACATTCTTATAGATGTTTCTGCAACCTCTCTTTCCGAAAATAAACCACAATCTGAGAAGGTATAAGTGAAGCTTTTGTTATTCTATTCGAGTTTTAAAACTACTTGTATGACAAGTTTAGAGAAAAAAAATATGATTGTTCTAGCTCGTCAGTATATATTTTGAAGACAGTTACCGACATGATGTTGGCGTCTATAAGATGAAATCTTTAGTACCTGGAAACATTATACACGGTCCTGCTCTTCTCATTGATAACATGAATACAATTTTAGTAGAGCCTGATTGTACTGCGTGTGTCACTTTGCACGGAGATGTAAAAATTACGATTGGCGAAGGTCCACCATTGAAAATCAGCACTGATCTCAACACTATTCACCTCAGTATCTTTTCGCATCGATTTATGAGTATAGCCGAACAAATGGGTCGGTGTGTATATCAGTTTTAAAAATAGTCGAAAAACAACTTCTTGAGAACATATTGAGAAAATTGCGAAATAATGTTTTTTAACGCTTTTTGGCAGAGTACTTCAAAGGACTGCGATATCTACTAATATAAAAGAACGCTTGGACTTTTCGTGCGCGATTTTTGGTCCCGACGGTGGCCTCGTTTCAAACGCACCTCATATTCCGGTGCATTTAGGTTCCATGCAGGAAACCGTGCAGTATCAAATAAAAGCGTTCCAGAATTCATTTAAGAAAGGAGACATCATTCTTTCCAATCATCCGAAAGCAGGCGGTTCTCATCTTCCAGATCTAACGGTTATTACGCCAGTATTTTACAGGTATGTAAAAAAATGTAATTTATATCGGATTTTATTTATTTGTAGTTTCTTTTTAACAAGACATTTTACTATGTATCTATAGAGATCTACCATCGCCTGTGTTCTTCGTCGCCAGTAGAGGTCATCACGCTGATATTGGTGGTATCACGCCCGGGTCGATGCCACCACATTCGAAATCTCTAAGTGATGTATGAGAATATCATTCTGAATGATTGAAGTTAAGAGAAAAATTATATAAGTAGATTTCGAAAGTATATTTTTTGTAAAACAGGAAGGTGCTACTTTTGAAAGTTTTTTACTAGTACACGATGGAGTATTCCAAGAAGAGGCACTGACAAGAGCTTTCATGGAACCAGGCAAACTGCCAGGAAATTCGGGATCACGAAATCTTGAGAACAATATCAGTGATCTCAAAGCTCAAATTGCAGCAAATCAAAAAGTAACGCTCATTCTTCTTTATTATAAAATGTAATAGCTTATCTTTGCAACAATTTACGAGTTATTGTAATATATTAAATATAAAACTAAAGCTTTAATGAAAATCTGATATAACAATAGTCTTGTTATGAATATTAGTCATATTAATTATATTCATATCATTAAACTCACAATGACGAAACTATATATGTTTTTCGAATTCTTTTTAGGGCATAAAGCTGGTAAATGAACTGATAGATTTTTATAGTCTCAAAGTAGTGCAAGCATATATGAATCATATCCAACGTGCAGCCGAAGATGCTGTTCGAGAAATGTTCAAAAAGAAAGCGGCAGAAATCAGCAAGGATTTTACAGACACCATATATGGTTCTGATTATCTCGATGATGGCAGTTTAATTGCACTACGAGTGAAATTCGACGCAGAGACAGGAGAAGCTGATTTCGATTTTTCGTACGTTCTGATAAAAAAATTACTTTATGTGTATCAGAATTTAACTATAATTTATAAGATAAAAATGTATTGTGTTTATATTTTTCCACAGAGGAACGAGTGAAGAAGTGTTGGGTAACTGGAACGCACCACGCGCAATAACTATGTCTGCAATAATTTACTGTTTGAGATCTATGATCAATAAAGATATACCGCTAAATCAGGTAATAAGTAATTCCCACCGATCATTTTGCTAAACTTTAATAATAAATTGTCAAACGAGTCTCATTCTCATTGTAGGGATGTTTAAATCCAGTAAGAGTAAAAATTCCACCGGGATCGTTGCTCGATCCTTCAGACGGAGCAGCTGTAGTTGGCGGCAATGTTCTGACATCTCAGCGTATTGTTGACGTGATCCTACAAGCTTTCAAAGTTTGTGCGGCCTCGCAAGGTTGCATGAATAACATAACTTTCGGCACCGAAGAATGGGGCTATTACGAGACCGTTGCCGGTGGTAGTGGAGCGGTAAGATCATCATTAGAGATAACTATAAAAAAATGATTATTACTATCCTTAAAATCATTTCAACATTTTACAGGGATTCATGTGGATAGGTAAAAGTGGTATACACACGCACATGACCAACACGAGAATTACCGATCCAGAAATATTGGAGCTTCGTTATCCAGTTGTACTTAAAATCTTTAAAATTCGAAAAGCCAGTGGTGGTAGAGGATTTTGGCATGGAGGTGACGGTGTAGTGCGTGAAATAATGTTCAGGTTATTATAAAAACATTCTATTAAAACTTTGTATATAGATACTCGTAGAAAAGAAAGAGAATATAGTTTTCTTCTATTAAAAGATAAAACTTGGAGAATAATAAAAGTCGATTTTTGTCAAAGTAAACGTTACTTTTATACATTTGTAAGTTCTGTTTTACATTTATCTACATAGAGCTCCAGTGACATTGTCTGTGTTAACTGAGCGGAGAGTAATACAGCCATACGGGATGTGTGGAGGAGAAAATGGACAATGTGGCAAGAACTATTTGGTAATAGGCGAAAAGAAACTTTATTTAGGTCCAAAGTCGTGTACTGAAGTCAAACCGCATGTAAGTAATTTTAAGTGAAGATATTTTGAAAAACAATTTCTTTTCAACATATTTTTTACACTTGGAGAAAATTTTCTGATAATTTTTGTGAAATAGTAACTCAAACTTTATAAAAGATTTCTCCCTCTGTGTTAACTCGATTTTATTTTGATTTTTATTTTTGCATCTCTTTTTTTATTATTATATACTTATTCCCCAAATCAAATTTTAAAAACTATGAATAAAAGAAAAACGATGAAAAAAATAATAACAAAAAAAAATATGATGAAAACGCTGGACTTTCTAAGATTCTTTTCGAAGTTACGAAAGCACGAAAGTCGGCAACTAATGCGCTTTTTCGTGTTTACAAATATTTCGCAACAGTTAGCGTCGCCAAGTCGGTGCAAGTATATTATGTCAAAATATACCGTCATCTTTACCCCTTTCGTTAGTCTCCGTGTCTTCCCGTTTTCTCTGCTCGTTCGCGAAAGACCTGCAATTCGCCGAAGCTCTTCATTTAATCTTCTTTGAATATCTTCGTACCGTGTGAAACGAATTCATGGATGGCGAGAAACTTTCTATCTTTTCTCGTATTTGAAATCATGGAACGAGATTTTTTTCGTTTGTGGTCTTTGTCACTGAAAAATATTCCGCGCGTTGATAATTTGTGCATTTCAATAAAAGCAGATTGATGCATAATTCACTGAAAAGAATTCCCACGAAGACATTTTTTGCGTTCCACATTTTATTGATACGTATAGACCGATTTTACGACAAGATCGAACGCAAATTTCAAAAAATTTTGATAACGTTATTTTGTGGCACGATATCACACCGAAGTTTCGATGGAATAGTTTCCGGTGGTTTAGTCGAGAGTTGGGGTGCACATAGTCTCGCACGTACAAAAACTTTTAATGATATAGAGTACACCGCTTGTGTACTCTTCATACTTTGCTTCTCACTGTCGCAATTTAATAATTATAAACTTCTAATTTAATTACATAATAAATTTACTTGTTGATTAAACTCTCTACTTTAAGATATATCGATATATTTACGCTCTATATTTGTAATATAATATTTATAGTGTATAATTATATATTTATATTTATTAAAATATTAATAAGTTAATAAAATTTTCATGATTTTCTCATAGGAATCGTTTTTTATGCTTACTCCGGGTGGTGGTGGTTACGGAGTCGAACAGCCAAGTAAAGATTTCATCTTTAGTGAGTCTAACATAACAAACCAGAAAACATTCAACGATTTGAAGCCCAAAAGACATGTACGTTCAAGTGGAAGTCTGTCTCAGTACCGTCAAATCCAGGAATCCGCTTAAGAAGATTTCATTCAATCATAAATAAAACATACATTCCTGAGTATCTCCTTCTACACAATTTTTACATAGTACAACAAAATAATTGTTGAGAAATGTGTGTTACTCAAATGTGTTGTAAATATTATTTTATAGTTTTACACACTTTAAGGAAAAAAATAATTTTCTTGTATTTTTAAAACTAACATATAAATTGTTAGATTATTGAAAAAATATATATTTTTATTAATGTTTAGCCATGTGTTTAATCTTGAGATTTTTGTATTATTTAACTACACCATAACTTCCGAATCGATTGATTCCTCGTCCTCGAGGAATCGCCAATTCCCCAGAGGAATTAAATCTTTGCGGTTAATTTCCGCGATTTACCAGTCTGTTCGATTTGCGGCAAGTGCAAAATGGCTACCGTTTCATTTCCGGCAGCAGTAATTACTGACCGAAATGTCATCGCGTTGACCTACATAGTGTCGAGAGTATGATTGTATTTTCATAGGGAAGATACTTAAGAACAAGTTATGCGCTCTCTAGAAAAAGACTTCTTTCTTACATACGCAAAGATTAATATATTATAAAGAATTAATTTCAAAAATTAAAAACGCCTGTACGCACGAGTAAATATAAAATATTCATATTCCTACTATGTATCATATATTTAAATTTGTAAAACAATATTTCTCGAGGAAATATCTTTCACACGACTGGCGCGTATATTACACAGCGATTCTGTGCAATTATTCTCGTTGCTGAATAAAAGCAATGTGAAATGCAGAGGATAGTGTCGCTCGTAAAAGCGAGACTCATATCGATCGATACTTTACAACGAAATGAAAATCGGAATAGATACTTGCGAGCGGAGACAAAGCACGCGGAATGCAAAAATTTCCGAACAAGTTTTTATGGCGTACGAAGTTGTTGCGGACTACCGGAATCGCGCGGCGCTGTTCTCGAAGAGAATCGCGTCTCATCGAGATTACACCGCTTGAAACTCTTACCGCACCGCATGCTCTTTATGGGCTCGAGAGTTTCTCCTTGATTTCTCGTCGGTGGGTTGAGACGGTGTTTCCCTCTTTGCGGCTGTACGGCGGTCACAAGAGACCGTGATATTGAACGTTATGTTATTAAAAAACGTGATTTCTACTTTAAAATTTTATCATTTTAGCTTAAAATGCATGTTGGAAATTTGATATAATTGAGAAAACAAAACAATGTGTATGTTAAGAAAGCCCAACGCGAGGCACTACTGTATATTTAAACAAAAAGTCATTTCACATTTTATATATTTATATAAGCTGCCGTCACATACAATTTAATTCACAGCTTGTAAAATAGTATTTAATTATTAAATTATACTTTGATATACTATGATAATTGTTACAATTAGTAGAATTCATAAATTATTATGTATGTTTATATAAACTTTACCACATATTAGATTTAAATAGCAAACATATTTTATGACATATCTAATTATGATACTACGATATAACCGCGTGTAAAACGTCGAAAAGTTTCATCACGTAGCGCGCTACGTGGCTCTCGCACAACTATGCAACTCATCAGGGCATATTGAGCACGACACGGGATGCAAAACGGAAGAGTTCGCTTGTTTGAAACAGTCCTGACAGTCACACGTCACGTCTTGGACATCTGCTAAATTGCATGCGCGTATACACGATCTGATATACACATGAACGGAAAAAAGAAATTTAGGAAAAAAAAAAAAGAATAATACATCGAGAAATGCGAAGAGAGAAACGACTTGGCAATAGAAAGATGTTCATTTGCAATGTCTGCAAACGTTCAGTATCTCTCATACGATGCAAATTGTCGGTCTGTTTTGTATCGATAAAAGTTATGAACTTTCACAGAAAAATACACGTACAAAATTGGCACAAAAAATTAGCTCAGCACATTTCGTTGAAAATAGAACGGCATGTCGTGTTTCACGTACGTCAGGATAAATAGAACGGCGATACGAAAATCACCCGGGATGGAAGTAGTATTGCTCGTGAAGGCATTGTTGTACGGTGACTTCTATATCGTCAGCTTTTTCTTCGTTCTTTTATATTGTTTTTGTTTTTATTTTTCTCACTGTTCAACACAAAAATATCTCCAGCGTGGCTTTATTTTCGCGAGTTGGTCGATTCGCTTTTCGATCTACCTCACTTTCAACTTTTGAAAATAATAAAGATAAAAAAAGCTGAGAATTGCAGACAATACGTAATTAGTACACGCAGCTAATTTCTGTACATTTTAAAACAATCGAGAACTACATGATTTTCAATTTTGTTTGCGTTTACATCAAAAGCCAGCTTGTATTTACTAAGAGGTTAACGTGTCAGTGCAATTAGACTCGTAAGATTTCGAAAATGTCTTTTAACACGAAACTGTCTTGGTCATTATTAAAAAATCTAAAACTACCAAGACGAAATATTAAACAAGAGAATCAATATAACGGAGATAAAAAAAACTGGAGATTTACATTGAAAAAATACGCATTTGAATGGGCGGGATACAACGCGTACGGACTTTATACGCATGATGTTATAAATTACAATCATCCTGTCATACGCGAAGCTTTGCGTCGATTACCAAAAGATGTGTTAGATGAAAGAAATTTCAGGTGAGGTTGCGGATCTTTTATAATGACAAAAAATACACGTTTCGATTGTCCGCTTCTTTAAGTGATTCAAAGAGTTTCCGTAAACTCTCTTTGAGCGCAACGAACTATATAGTTCCTTTTCATTCAAGATGAATATGAAGTTTTGAATATAAAGTTACATGCACGGCTAGAACGAAAGCGGTCGTCGGATGCGTCAGCGTGTTGTATAACGCTTCAAAGAAGCGCTGGGACGCTACTTTTATTAAATGTTAAATTTTATCAAGTGTTAAATTTGCTTAGCAAGGTCTTTAATTTAAAGCCACGGTCGCTTGTTTTCCATGAGCAACTTTTTGATACCTACGGTTTACGCGACGTCACATTCTAGTTTTAACACGACGCTCGAGATTTTCTAAAGATTTTCACAGAAAGTGCGAATTAGTGTGAGAGAAAAAAATTCAGTATTTTTTGTTTTTAAAAGTTTTCCAGAAGTGTGTTTTGCTCAGTCGATTTTTCAGTTAAACCACTCGGATGTTTCTCGAACGAGAGCACGTAGATGGGTAGTGCTAGTTTTGCATGCTTTGCAGACTCATACGCGCCATGCAGCTGAATTTTCTGAAGACACGCCTACCCAGAGAGAAGTGGGTCACGTACGAGCAGGATTTAGAGTATCGATATCTTCGCCCGTACATAGACGAGATCCATGCCGAGCAAGATGAGATATATGAGTTTGGCGGCTACAATTATAAAGATAGTGATTGGCCGGCCGGCGAAGTAAAATAAGAGATTCAATATATACGTGGTATATTAAATGTTACATGATAATAAAAGAAATGATAATAAAACACAGACATAAAATAATTCATTAAAAAGTCATAAGATTAAATATAATTGTTAAATTAGAGTATATTTTACTTTAGTTTTTTCTTATATACAAGAATAGAATGTGAGCCAGCGATGAAATAAATGCACAGAAAAAAAAGTAAAAAATTGAAAATTCTTTAATTTGATGGATCATATCTGGATATTCGCAATATACGATTTACAGTCCGATGAATTTGTATAGCGCACTAATCCTCAATCCGCATTCGCATATTACAATAAGAAACGTATAATTCATGAATTTGTTTGCGCGAAGTTTACGATGGATGGCGGAAAAGCGTGACTTCGCTTTGCATAGCAAAATAAATTGTTGTATATCGTCACATGTACTTGGCAGCTACTGATTTTCAAACTTTGAGACGATTTAATTTTGCAACCGTGTTGCAAAATTCCATCTCTTAACCAGAAGCAGCAAATAACATAATTTGTTTTAACGGAAACAATTTGAAGCAGTTTTATTTTGTATTAGTACATTAATACATTTTATTTATATGTAGATCTTATCTACACATTTTTCTCTGTTTTATCTAACTAAATAAATCTATAAAGTATAAAAAGATACGTTGTACCCGTTTTATTTATTTTATTTTTTTACAAGAAATATCTTTTCACAGTACGTCGATCATCAACAAACTTCTCTCATTTCTGGTCGACAGAAGTTTCGCAAGTTTGTGTAATTTTTTTTTTCGTTAGTACGAAAGTGGAAGTCAGTCTGATGTCTGAGGCTATTTAATGTTCGATTGAGAGTTGGCGAATTTCCTGGTGTTTCAACGGCTGTGACAGTCGGCGTTGCGTTTTAGGTTTTCTCACGAGAAGCTTCGAGTTAATCGCGGTAACGCACGACTGACGTCGACTTTAAGAGTTAAAGCGGAGTCGTAAAAAGTTGGCCGCGGTGGCACCCGCACTCTTATCGTGAGTTAACCGATACTTGGTAAGCTCGCGTTCTGAATTCTTTATGATCTCGCGAGCCTCGCGAAAATGCGCGGCGAATAAGAACAGGGAAAACGCGTTTACGCTTGCCAAGATATCGTATTCACCGTACGAGCGGCGACTGTTCCTGAAAAAACAAGACAATACGTGAACCAGAATAAGTACTCTTCTTATTTTTTTCACGCAGACTTTGCGTTTAAATTATAGAAGCACATACAGAAAAAAAATAACTGCCAAATTCTACAATATATTTTTTTGACATCTCTTGAAAGAAAACTTGAAAAAAAAAAAAAACTGAAGTAATACCTGAATTTTTATAATAAAAATATTATAAATTTACTATAAAGTTCGCTACTAGGTTTTAAATTAGTCTTAGGATTATCGCTCTGAAAATAAAGTTCTCGAAATAAAGTACCGTTTTCTTTGCATTTTCTCGCCTCTTCCTTCTTCTTCTCTCTGCTAGCGTAGGATTGAGTGAGTATGAGTAATTTTCTAAAGTACCAGGCGAGAGGATTTGCGCGCTTATTCAGCCAGAAACAACGCTGAACGATGTTAATTCCCGGTTCCCTCGGACATTTAATACGCGACGCGCTTTCAACGACCGGAACTACACTAAGACATCTCTGAGAGAAAGAGATCAAGAGCGAGAAAGGAAGAGAAAGCGCACAGTGCTCATCTGATAACTCGATAGATCTAACGACGACACCTTAGATAATGACTTTTGACGGTATTCGCTTCAATTGCGTTCGCTTCATTTAATTTGCCTTTTTGTCCAGTTCGTGTCAATGGCGAATCGTGTTGAATTAAGGAAATTCTGAATTCTCTCTCTCTCTGTCTCTCTCTTTCTCTATCTCTTTGAAATATTTTGAAACTAAGTAAACTTAGAAAAATATCAAAGAAAAACACTAGGTCTAATGAATCTTAGAAAATATTAAAAGATCATAAGAAGAAGTTGTTTTTATCTTTTCTAAAAAAAGTGATCTATACATTAATTAGCAAAACGAATTGAAAACGGAAGAGTTCTTGCACAAAAATCAAACATTAAAATACCAAATAAATAACAAAACTACATTCTTTACTGACTAGTTTTCAAAGCAATTTATTTTAATAGAATTTTAACTTACAGCTCGGAATTATACGAAGATATACGATACTAACAATAAGAGCCGTAAAGTTGCTCTAAATCTAAATAATGATCTTCCTAAAAAATTCGATTACTTTTTTTTATTTGTACGGACAATATAAAAGCCGGAAAATTTATGTTTAGCCATAAATAAATTAACAACTAATATATCTAATTTTTTTTTAATAAGCAATGATAAATTAATTACTAATATAATTGTTTCTTTCAATGTTTTTCTGCTTTCTCGTTGATGACTTTATGAGTTTATATACGCTGACGGAGATGAATACAGCACACGAGAAGCTTCGTGAGAATCTGCAACAGGCGTTTTATTGCAAAACGTATAGTTGCGGTTTCTGAACCAACCTGCTCTGGCACCAAGTGCTCGAATTACTTTTCAGCGTCCACACGAGAAAATACAAGCTTTCTCGATGCTCCGGTTTTCGTTGAGGTTGCATGACGAAGTTTTGCAGACGATGTGCAAGGTGTTTAATTTGTATAAATAGAACTAAAGAGAACGAAAATTCTCGCAGGTACAAAATCGCAAGGACAAATAAATGGCTTGCAGTAAGATTCATTCGACTTCGTCAAATTTCCATTTAATCACGACCAAATAAAATTGCCAATTGTTGTTTCTGCAAACTGCAGAATTCGGCTACCAGATTAACGTTTAACTAATAGCATTAATGTTGCAAAGGAACGTCATTGCGATTTGATGCTACAATTGTTGCCCACATCCATCGTTCACTTCCATCTCTCGTCAATGATGCAAATGAAATTTCGACGAATTATACAATATAGAGAAATGCGCGGCGATACTTGCTATTATTATTAATGTTTTATGTATATTATTGAAACAAACTGTATACATTATATACTTTAAATTATCATACATATTTTAAATTTTTCTGTTTAGTTTTATGTACAAATTTTTATTTGTTAATTTTATGTTTTCCTAAAACTCAATATTTTTTAATTTTGGACAAAGTATTTTTATTTAATTTTTAAGACAAGAAATGTTATGATTATAAAGAGAATTATAATTATGGAGATAGTTGAGAGAACATTTAAGGAATCAAAACCTTATCAAATTTACAACTTGAGGTTTACCAAGCGTCGAGTTTCAGGTGCTGCAGCGGCTGACAGATAAATATCTCGAGTGGCCAAACGACTTTCCAATAACACGTTGACGGTTGGAAACATTGCGGTTAACCTGATAGACTCTGATATTATGTTAAAATAGTGTATCAAATCTTTGTGACCACAGACGAAGGTTTGGTACACCATAATGTGATCTGGAACTTTGGGACATATATTGATTAGATTGCAACGCGGGCATGTAACACTCATGATGGTAAATGCAACAATTCTGACGTTGATGTTCCAATACCGCAGTGCATCATTGTATGTGCGTTATATATTCTCGCAGTATTTTAAATAAACTTTTACCACATATTACACATATGCAAATTATTTATTAAAATAAGCTGGCATATGCAAAATTTTTAATAAAATCTACTTTTCCGAGGTCATTATGCAACGAAAAATTAGACATAGATATAGCGTGAAATTAGATTTTTGGTGTGCAACTACTTGGCAATTCTACATAACACAGCTCATGCTTTTAAATTCACATATACACGCAGCAACGAATATTTTTCTCGCGCCACACGTAAGAGAATGTTTTCCAACAATGCTCTTTAGTTGCCGGGTTTTAGAGCAATCATTTAGTGCTACAAAAAATTGCACTTTTACTACCATGCCACTAAACACACGGCGAGAAAGTGCAGAACTAAAACCGAATCTTCTCTTCTGGTTCTTTTGCCATATATTCCGAAATTAAGGTCTCTAGAATAATAGACCTGTATGTTCAATTCTAAACGTACTCGTATTCGGTAGCGTAATGGCTCTTGTCCACAGCAATGAGGCAGCATTAGAGAATAACGCTAAGTTACGCGTAGTCAATCAACGTCTTGCATTTTCGTATCTCATTCCAAACCGTTTTTATCTGCACTTCACTTCAAATCAAACTATGAATAAACGATGAGTAAAACCGTAAAAAAGTTTTTTTCGCATATTTTTTATATTAACTTTTATTCGGTATAACAAACGTATATATGTACTTAAAAATCTAAAGGGAATGTAACTTTCATCGTCGTCGTAAATTTTCAATTTACATCTCGAAAAGAAGTAAGCTAAATGACGGAACTTTGTGTTATTTTTGCGCAGTTATTTACTATTTTTGATCTCACAGTTCTGAAAGCAGTTTTCAAACTTTGACTAAAGCAGAACAGCTTACTCAACGCGTCTTCTTTACGCGTGTGCAAGCCGTTCGAATTCCGCTGTCAATTTGGCGTGTGTTCGCCAATAAAGTGACAAGACGAGCGTCTTCGCGTAGCATCTGAGAATGTACGAAGTAAGACGGTAGTGTCGAAGACCATTGTTCGCGCGATGTGCTGTCCAAGTCTTGTCTGTGCATTGTCAAACTTTGCCGAAGGACAAGCACGCCGTCGAAATGTGAGCTTCGCCAAACTATTGAGGGCTATGAAGACGTGACGAACACAAATTGTATTATTGTAAAACTTTTGTCGTGCTTGCGCGCTGGCCTTTTCCAGCTTCCGAGCGGAACATAGAAAAGAGAGCGGCGATACGCGTTTCTATATGTTTTTATCCGACGTATGTACGTACACACAGATAGCAAGACTCAAAAGAAAAGTCGCAAGTTTGTTTCTTTCCGTTCGTTCGATCTATATGACAAAAGTATTCCGTAAGGGTTTTCTTTCTGCTGATTTGTAAAATTCAATAAAAATTACAGCACGCGCGTACAAATATAAGAAACTGAAATTATGCAATTGTAATGAGAAAAGTGTTACACGCTCGCTTATCTCAGCGAAAAATGTGAGAAAAATTCTTTTGTCTTAAGACACGAGGAAGAAGTTGACAGCTGCTCGACACGTTCGCGAAAAAAATAATTTTCGAGAAAACAAATTCATCTTTCATACGTCGGCTGTAAATATCGATAAAAAATCGAGACGAAGTCGAGAGATTCAAACGATCGCTTTCTGAGCGAAACGTAAACTCGCAAAGCGTAAAAGTATTTGCGACCGTTTGAATCTCTATTTTCCGGCAGACTTTCGGTAATCCATAAGTTGATCACAAAGTCGGTAATTGGATAAAGCTCGCTCAATAAAGTTTTCCAATGTATTGGAAATCACATGCGTCTCGTACACGACTTCGAGAGCGACATATGTATGTACAGCACATTCATGTGCGCATAGACACGTACATAAACGTAATGGTAGAATCGTGCACATTTGCATAGTCGAGCTAATTACAATTATCACAGAATGCACACAACACTTTGGATCTTAATGCACGAAGAATCATGAATGAACAAATGTGGAAATGGTATTTTGGGAAATTAACGATAATTTTTTACGCACGCATACGCACACGAAAGTCGTTGTACTATACTTTTGTAAAAAAGATTATAATATAAATCCTCGGAGCAAGAATCGAACAAAGTGATTTTGTTCTGTTTATTCTAATTTTTTCAATTAAACGAAAAATTTGTTGTAATACTCTCTCTAAAAACAATTACTATTCTCTTAAAACAATTAATCAAATACTTTATAAATATATCTAATATAAAATTTAAGTGTGTAGTAAAAAGCATTTCTAATTTCTAAATATGTAAATGTGTTTGTTTCACGTTGTTATTAAAATTGTAAATAATTTACTGTTAAATGAACATAATGATTTCAAATATTACAAATTATACCGTATTACACATGCAACTTTACACATAACTTTCTGAAAGCACATCAGCAGACAACGAATATTAATAATTATGGGATATTCAATGCACTGTGATAAACATATTCACTTTCTTTTAACATTTATTACTATTTGTTTACTCATGTTTGTAATACTTTTATAACATGAATACTTCTTTTGTGCGAGTGAATAAAGAACATAAACGACAAAGTGGAGATCGCAATATGTTATCGCATTGTATGTTTTTGTCAGTGAATTCTCGTGTATGATGCACAAAAATATTTTATCTTAAATAAAATTTTCCTCGGTGCTCTCATTACACAGAAGAGAAAGTGCCAGACATGTTTTATTAAAATCCAGGAAGTCTCGAACTCAGGAAGGAAGAGAGGCGGCAAAGAGAGAATGTGCAGGACTGCACATCTGCAAATTCTCGGCGGTGTGAAAAGATTTTTAATTAAATGCAATTTTGGTAGAAGAATATTCAAAGTTTTCCGTCGCGAGGGAGGATCTGTCGCAAGCATATGCCGAGCCAAATTAATTCCGTCCATATCGTTAGGCGTGTTTTTACGAAAGTGATAACAAACAACGGCGAGATGTTGATACGAGATGTTGCTTATTGTTTCTCTCGGGAGATTGAAATGCTTTTTGCGCGAGCTATTTTTCACGTATATTAAAGCATAATCTGATTTGAGGTTTCATCAAGTTCTAATTGAAAATATTAACGTTTAATGATCGCGCCGCCTTTTGTAGTCGATTTTCATATACATTGAACTTAACAACTGTAAATTGTCTTTATTAAGAGACGGTAATTTTATTGTCCACAATAAAAATCACTCTTTTTACCATAAAATTAATCTCTTATAAAACTAATTAAATCATGTCATTTATAATTATAGTGAGCACATGCGTAGTAATTAAGCTGCGTAATCGCTTAAAGAGTTAAATGAATATTTAACTGAAGGTAACTGAAGAGAGACAGTGATGAAACGATATTCGCTACAAAGCAAACTTCGCAAAGTTAATATAATAACACGGCTCTCATGTTAGTATATCGATTTAATTCGAACATGTTGCAAACTTGATTCAGGATGTAATAGGAGAGACATTG
>QVOB01028012.1:0-43683 GCA_014839585.1 Pseudomyrmex concolor | reverse complement strand
CGAGCATAGAAACGTCGTGGCTGAATTGAGCAAATCAGAGCCACATCCGATGAGGTCAGATCGGCAATGGTCGTGCCTCCAAGACATTGCACGTTCTCGTCATAAATAAGCGCGAAATACGGCAGAATGTGTGCGAGAAATCTTATCACACACGTAAAACAGTCTTGACAACTCGCACTAAAATGAAAAAAATCTCGTGTGTATAATGATATATACATATATAATATATACGATTATTAATTTGAGCAACTTGCAATAAAGATATCGCCGCCTTATTAGCGTTTTTTATACAGATTATGCGATAAAAAAAAGAACACGTGTGTAATTAATCACGTGTGACGCGACAATGTCGAATCACATTAGCCGAACTTTTTTTCATACTTTGTAATGAAGGAAGAACAAGGGCAACGGTAGGAGATTACAGCAGGAGAAGAAGAAGCTGTGGCACGTGACCCCGAAGAACACCAGAGTCAACTCGCTTAAGTAGCCGAGCTCTGCTCTTTGACCTAGCCGACAATTTCGAATTATGTCTCTCGGAGGGACAGCGAGAACGAGAGAAAAAGAGAAAGAGAAAAAGAGTGAGAGAGAAAAAGAGAGAGAGAGAGAGAGAGGGAGAAAGGGAGGGAGAGAGCGGATATAGTGTGTAGTTAGAAACGGTCTCCCCTTCTTCGGTTACGAAGAGGTAACGTTTATTTGCAACTTCTCGTATCTAAGGCGACCGGAATGCTAATCTGGTGTCGCTCGTGGCTTCGCCGTAATTAGTCAGGATGAGGTTTGAGAGCCCGAGAGCAAGCGCGCTCTTTATCTGCAGCTCGTTGAATGGAAGAAGCGCGAGTTGAGAAAAAAGTTGAGTAATCTCAAACGGACTTATTTCATTCAATTATTCGCGTTAACCGTATTATTCAGTTTCTATTGCGCTCATACACGACATTTGATAATTTCTCGAGAAATTTTTGTTCGTTTGGACAAATCAAATATTTTATATCGTCGTGACAAGGTGTCGCGAAATCACCGAATGTCTTTTACAAAACAGACTTATTTGATTTCAATGTGCAACAGATTTTTTTCGACGACGATTTTGTAATTAAACACAGACAGAAAAGAGCTTTTTATCTTTTTATAAAATACACTCCACCCATCTCTCCGCGGCGGAGATTATTTCGCGACCTCTCGCGAGAGCTCTTCCTCGCGCTGAAGAACACTGAGAATCGCTGGAGTCTACAACATGCGTAGTTGTAGTTCGCTGAGGAAGACAAATGATCCACTCCGACGCGAGACAGTTAGCGTACGGCGAGAGGCGTTGGCCACGAAGAAGCGCCTCTTAGTTTCCAAGTGTGCCCCCGGGGCAGACCGACTCATTCGCTTGATCTCCATTGCCATTATGATATTAATGAAATGCCGCTAAAAAGGTGTGTTTGCTCGGTAACGCGGCGAGGCCAAGGGTGGGAGGAGGCTGGATAGATGTTGAGCCCACATAAAATAGTCTTGCCCGATATGGCGCGCGGGCCCGCGCGACTATGCCACCGTCATGGCGATCCGTGTTGTCGTAGTTGTCTCCACCGCATTCGTCGCGTTATCATCACGTATATATAGTCGTTGACGTTGTCGCAACGATGATCAACGTCGTCACTGACGATTGTCGTCGTCAGTTTTTTTTTCTCTCGCGCTCGTATTTCGACAATGTAATTATTGTTGAAATGTTTTAATTAAATTTTCGCCGAACTCTCTGAAGAGTTAAGTTAAGTTTCTGCAGCATTTCTTATCTTTGTTTAACTTCTCTCATTTATATCAATTCAGTTCGGTGTCTAAGAAAAATATATTCTGTGAGCTTGCGCTCATAATAGTCCACTTCGTGATGATAAGCGCGAATTGATTCCAAGGTGAGAAGCTACCGTTCTTCTACGTTCGGAGGACGAAATCGGTTCAAGAAGGTTAATGACCCCTTCTTGAACCCTTTGTGGACTAACATCTCAAGTTTTCTGCGATTCTGCGACGTCACAGGATCTAATTTTGCCGCAGAAATTTCATTATCCGAAACTTTTCTCATTTTTGGTCATTGTTTTATCGTCGATGACTCTCGGCGTTGTGTCACCGATCGATTAGGTGTCTTCCGGCACACGCGTGCAAGAGCAAGAAAGGAGAGAGAGGAAGAAAGAGAGAGATAAAGGAGATAAACTCGGGCCATAGAAAGCAGAGGAGTGGAATTCGCGAGTATGAAGGAAGAGTAAGAGAGACGAGAAAGGAAAGAGGACACGGACTAAGAGAGAGAAGTACACACACACACACATTCTCTCTTTCTCTCTTTCTTTCTCTCCCTCTCTCTTTTTCTCTCGCACGGGGGTGCGCCCACGCCACGGTGACGTCATCCGGCGAACGTCGGTTGTGGTACCCGGCGATGAACGCGTTGGTGTTCAAACGTTCGGGGCACCGAGAAGGAGGAAAGATTGACGAGACAGAGACGCTATCGCGCCTCGAGGAAGGGAACGTGGAGCCGGTCGTGCGGTATTACAGGGGGAGGGATAGCCGGATGGAGAGAGGACACACCGCGAAAGATGTACCGGGTTCGGAATGGTTGGAGAAACGGGGGAGAGAGACCATGAGGTAAAACGCGACAGAGAGAAGACATCTTTGCGCGCGCGAAGGGTTGGCGAGGGGAGAAGGTGGCGCGGTCGGGAGAGAGAGAGAGAGAGAGGGGGTCAAGGAATGAATGGAGATTGCAGACCACGCGGGAGAGACGAATGGCCCGGAACCCGTGGAGGAAACGGGGGCGAGACAAGGGCGAGGAGAGTTTCGCGAGAGAGGAAGCTAACGAAGACACGGCGAAAGGTGGGACGAGAAGGGAGGAGAAGGGGGCTATACGTTTCGCGTAGATAATCACCGTCAACAGTAGCGGGAGTAAGCACCGGGGTGATGTCGACGACACGTGACGACGCTGGCTGAATCTCTTGTCGTTAGTGAAGGCGCAAGACGAAAGAAGCGAAGAAACCTACGACGACGACGACGACACATTAGGCCGCCTCCTCCTGATCGCGTTCTCCTCGCTTCTTCCCGGACCGAACCGAGCAGCGCGCGAGTGCACGCGCGCGAACATGCGAGCGCACTCTCCAGGCACCCGACAGCTTCGCGCGCGAGCCACGCTTTATTAGTCTAGCGCGGGCCATCGTGAACCCCTTTAGTTGCTTCGCTACGCTTCGCCTTGTCTCGCATCTCTCGCATCTCAACGGCATCAGTTCGCCTCGTCTCGCCTCGCGTCCCCGTCTTGTCGCGTCTCGCCTCCTCGCGCCTCGCCGTACATATATCGCCATTGGCCATCGGCCATCGGATCAACGAGAGACCGTCGGAACGATCGTAGAGAGACGCGAGTGAGAACCCGTGATAATTGAAAACCGGCGGTGAGGACAGTGCGATAGAGAGACGAAGAAAAAAATTTGTGCGCGAAGAAGAGGAGGATTTCGAAAGGTGGGGTCTGATGTGTCAAAAAGGAGCAGAAAGTCGATGCTCCGCAGGAAACACGAAGAAGCAGAGCGGTATCCTTCTGCAATACAGTGAAAATAACACTTGGCCGGCACGTCGCGTTCGCGAAACGTCTGTTTTTCCCGCTCGGATACGATCTCTCATTCAGAAGAAAACGATAGAAAAGCAGTTCGGTTCGAACGAACGTTCTCTCGACAATTCGACGCGGTGAGTTTGTTCGACAGAACTTCGTGAACACGTGATCAATTCGCAAAAATACTGTACAGTGACCGAGTTCTTCTCTCCGGCGATTTATTCTCTTTCCGACATCAACGATCTTCCATGCTGAAAGATAGCAAGACTGTGTATTTCGAATCGATTCTCTCTCAATTGAAACGCTGGATGTTCCGGCATTGGTTCAAGTGTTATCCGTTTCTTCTCGCAAAGTTTCTCGACGCAAAACTGATCATTCCGTGCTTAAAAAACAAGACCGAGTGACCCCGCGTGTGGACAGGGGTGTCTCCGCGTCGCCGTGACATGTACGTGCGTTCACCTCAGTGTTCCTCGGCATCGTCGTCGTCGACGGGACAGGCACACGGGACGGCGGTGCGCCGCGGAAAAACGAGACGCCAGAAACGATCGCGAAGCATCACGTGGGTCGGCAACCCGAGGACGACGACGACAACCGGCGACGGGACAGGTTGAAAAGATGCTGGCACTCGCGATGCGCCGCGAACACTCGACCGGGCGCAGCAATTACGAGCCGGCGAATCCACTAGCGGGGTTCGAGCACTTGCAGCACAACAGCGGCGGCAACCCCTTCGCGGTGGTGCCCACCGCCGAGGGGCGAGTGCGCGACACCGGCAGACCGGAAGCCGAGGGCGAGCTGCAAGAGTTCGTGGACATTGCGCAAGTGCAGCAACTGCTTCAGCAACAGCAGCAGCAGCAGCAACAACAACAACATCAGCAGCATCACCATCATCATCACCATCAGCAACAGGCGCCCAGTGCCGCAACGGCCGCGTCCTGCATCTGGGGCGCGGTTTATCCACCGCCGCCACCCGCCCTGGGATATCATCACCATCATCACCATCATCATCATGCGCCACCACCGTCAGGTAAGATCACGACGAGTGATGAGTATATGTATATCTTCGTGACGCGAAGTCGAATGGAAGGTTCGATATTTGTTTGACGCGCGAAAGCACCGCGAAAATTTCGCGTGTCTGTCATTTCGTTGCCGGTTAACGCAAATGATTGAAATCTCAAATATTTTCCAGTTTTTCTTTTTCATGATTCTTTTCGCGCGAAGAACGCAAGACTGTGAAATATATGAATCACGTCGTTCTCACATGTAGTATTTCCTCACAGTTTTTTGTTTCGGTAGAACAGAACATCGGCCTCACAGTTTTCCAATATTAACAACGATTTTTAAACACTACAAGAGACACTATAAGTATGATAATCGATCTTTAAGAGCTTTAAAATCGACACGTTGAAACCTGTATTTCTAGACTGGCTATTAAGTTTCTTGTCACCAATGTGGCTCGTGAGAGAGAAAGAGCCTTCGTTCGGTCCCCGCGTGCGCGTTGTTGATAAAACGATAGAACACGTTGTGAAACTCGGAGTTGCATTCATCCGGAAAGTTTTTTCGAAATTTTGTTACAGAAAATTGCGCGTTGTACGACCGATAATGCAAGTATCTTAAATATCGCATGTTTAACATTCAATAACTCATTTTTCTCTCGCGCGTATGATTAATTTTCACTAAAATATATTTAAATATATTATAATTTAAAATATTATGTATTTAAATTATTTCGAATTTTGCCAAATACTCGATGTTTTAATATTTCTTCGGTTTTTTTTTTTTATTGTTCGGTTAAGTTACAACAAGCGAAGATCAATATTGTATTAATTAAACTAAATTTTGAACCGTCCATTCGACTTATCGAAAGATATAATGTACACATAATGTGTGCGCACGCGAATATAAAAACTATTTAATAACTAAACTAAACATTAATCTCTACGCAAGTTAGTGTTCTTATACTTAATTACTCCAAAACGGATATAATTTGTGGCTTACAAAAACAAAAAGAGAAACAAACAATTTAATGTTTAACCCGTAACATTAATTCCCTTTCGAAACAATTGGGCCGTGACACGTTCGCAAGTTTTAAACCAATTGCTACACATTTTCTAACCAATTGCTGCAATAGCGAGTCTTACGTAACGATATTGACAGATGAAGGAACTAACGAATCATCCATTCTCGCCGTACACACAATTGAGAGAATCGCTTTTCTACCATTAACCAAGTTAAACAAAAGTATCGTAAAAAAATTTAACCGAGATATTAGTGTAATTTCGCTACAATTAATGAAAAGTGCTCTCTAACAACTCGGACAAAAGTAAAAAAAAATGCTTCTCGTTGCGCTCTTGTTTATCACACGACAAATGTTGTTTTGCACGTTCTATAATGTAAATCTTTAGATAGACAATTTTTATATATTTCAACTCTCACACAAGTGTGTGAGAGTTTCTTGCGGTTTGGATTTTGCCGTCGGATACCGAAAACACGTAATCTTGTCATAATCTCTTCAAGATATTTCTTTATTGTCGAAAGATAATATGGTGTTTAAACAATCAACATTAATTGTTACTAAAATTCTCGCCTATACTTGCAGCAGTTTAAGTGCAAGACAAAACTACACGCTGTATAAATTTACAGATAAAAAGCAGCGATTGAGATTTGATAACAATTTTACAGTGATCGTGCGGCAAAGAATTTCGATACGCATAAATAAGTTCTCTAGCATTCAACTTGGGATAGCGAGCAATTGTTGCGATTAGAAAACAATAAAAAGAAAAGAAACGCGCGCGTTTGAAAGTCACTTGCGAGCGAGCGAAGGAAGATAATGAAGAACGATATAAACTCTTAATTCCACGCGCCGTCGGTAGTCCCGTTGAGTCCAGCGCACGTTGTATAAGCTCGAGTTTGTACAAAAGAACTAAACGCCCCGCTCTTGGGTGTAAAACGATTAAAATCGATGAGAGATACGAAGCTGCGGTTCCGAACGGACCGCGCGTCCAATCTGTTCCGGCGCGCGCGCGGAAACTCCCTTCGTAACGCGATACGTAACATAACGTTTATCCCGCGCCTACATTATTCAAGAGAGAAAGAGAGAGATACGTTTATCCCGTATACAATATTCACGAAGAGAATTCGGAGAGAATAAGCGTACACGATTAAATTTTTCGGCAAGTTTTTCAATCTTTTGCGAGAAAAAAAAAAGAAAAGCTCGGAGAAGTTTTCGCGAGAAAATTTTTTTATAAACTCTAACATTTCGCAAAAAATCTCATAGATACCTCTGTATCGCATTCAAACTGCAAACACATTTCAATATCATAATCCAGTTTAATTGACTTTCGAGACACGGGAGAGCGGTAACGCTGTTATCTATCCGCGCGCTACAGATAAGAAAAAACTTTTTTTTTTCCATCCACGCACGCAAGTGCGCGCGGATCGAAGCGCAAGCAGCCTTTCCATAGGCTGCTGCCTATTGTTTAAAAGTGTCGTAGTCCCCATATGGCAACGCGCATAGTAAATCGCATGTACAAGCTTGACATTTTGTTATTATTATACGGAGATTCGTAAGACAGGAAATCGTACATCATACATGAACCTACAGTGGGCGGATAAAAGCGAACGAGTCGCCCTCTCTTTCTCTCTCCTCTCTCATTCTCTCTTTCTCTCTTGAGAGATGCAGAGAGTCCTTTTAATAATGCTGCCTCGCTTGTCTTCTTTCTTTTAAAAAAAAAAATTGCACGCAAAAACGTGCGTAGCAAAAGACACGCGTGCGCAATAGTTTTTGTACTATCACTTTCTGTTCAACGACGCAATTGTGTGCAAATTTTCCCGTTACAAAAAATTGCACTAAAATTGTTTTTTGTTTTTCAAAACGTCAATCTAATCCACTTAACATTAATTCAAGTGAGCGCAAATTTCTCGCAATGTGTGCCTACACACACAAATTACGTTTAAAACTATTTAGTCAAACTAGATTACAGAATATACATCGGATAATGTGTTCAAGTCTGAAATATTATGTGAAAAATAAAAAAATTAATTATTATGGAAATTATATTTTCGATTTAATGCGTCGGCTCCAATTTCTCGCCACGTGCTAACGTTTAAAAATAATGGATAAGGATATTCGGCAAAAATAATAGGTAAAATATTCGATGCTCTGAAAACCAATGAATAAAATATTCGACAAAACCAATTATAGTAGCGTATCAGTTAATGCAAGTCTATTAATAATCAGATGTAATCGTCGGATAAAAATATCATTGATTTATCACGCTTACGTCGCATGACAAGGTATAACCATATGGCCGAAATGCCGTCATGTCTTATCGCATACGTCAAAGCTGACGTACACTTACCCCGACAATCGATCGTAAAACACAATACAATTTTTATCGCGAATTAACTTACATACGGCGTTAGGTACATTGCAAACGTCATATCGTAAGAAATGCATTTGTCGCGATACAAATATAAACTAAAGGTTTACCTCTGCAATTGTTTTATCGGAAAAAAAGAAAGGTTTGAATGTTTAAAACAAACCGAATATATATAAAATAGCTATCGGAAGCCCGTTTAAATGGGTTGTTAGCGTCTAATATGTTAACTTGTTAAAACGATAATAGATGATAATGAACATAAATTGACGATAATTATTCAGTAAACATTTCGATATTTTCTATATTTTAGACCAACTGCGGTACATTGATGTAATTTTTATATAAATTGCAAATTGAGATAGAGAAAAAAACAAGTGTCAATGTTGACATCAAGAGAGTTTCAAACACACGCGTTACAGAAATGAGCAAAGAAACAAATTACATATTTTTTTGTATGGAGTTAAATTCAATTTTTTGAGTTCTCTGTGTCTTAATTTACACGTTACAAATATATTTTTTAGTCTACGTATGCATATCTTATTTCTTGATTTAGGATAATTTTTCTCGATAATAATCCGCGTTCTACAATAGCGATTTCTTATCGTCGTTAGCTCTCGATTCAAAGTACCAAAAATATCATAATCTAATAAAATCATAATGTAAATATATCTCAAAATTTGCTGGATATCGTAATGCGCATTTATTAACTACCCCGAAGACGGCTAATGACAATTGAGATCGAGCATTTTGCCTTGCAAGGTCTGCGCACCTCTTTTATATGTGGCACATAAATTGGAAAGAGAAAAAAAACTGGATCTCTAGGATTTGTAATCGTCATCAGTGAGAGATTCAACTTTCATACAATAATAGAACACGCCAATTGAGATCGAGCATTTTGCCTTACAAGGTCTGCGCGTGGACGCGCACCCTCTTTATATGCGGCACGTAATTGTCGGCGGCGGTTACGAGGGTTGTCGCGACGACGACGCGCCCGGTAGAGAAAAATCGACCTGTTTTCATACGCGCGCAATTCAATGTAGCGATCCGTGTGGAATCGTACGAAACGCGCTATATTCAGCGACCTCGCATGGGAATCGTCACGATAATCGCGTGTATGTATGTATAACAAACATCCTCTCCTTCCCCGACATGTTGCTCCGATTATTTTTACGCACATGGGACATTCGTACGTGCGTATTGTTACACTCGCACGTTACATATCGCGATAAAAATACTGACCTGTCGCAGAAGATTCCGTTGGTGTTGGTGAGAAGTTGTTATCGTCTATGAATGGCTCATAAACGTATGAGGCATCTACGTCAGCATCGACCGATAAGAGACCGAGAGCGGAAAGAAGACTACGTTAACTACGCGTTATACGTAGTCGCCGTTGACGTCCATGTACACTCCATGTAGTGCGCGAGAGAAAGAGAGGATCAAAGAAATCGATAGGTCACGATGCAAAAATAGTCTTGGGAGGATTGTCTGGGTTGAACTTGCGACCATCTCTCGATGGTGTGGAACTCTCCGCGTTTCCGATCGATGCGTTTGTTTCTCTTGCGGTCACACCTGTAGAAGAATTTTAACGTTTTCGATTCTCAGGGAGAGATAAAGTAACGCGAGCGAGAAATCGCGTTCACTTTTGAGAGTTTCGATAATCTTTAAACGATTGAAACAAACCGAATCGATCTAAAATACATTGTAGATCAGCTCGATAGATTCTTAACAAATAATTGCAGATGTAAGTATCAAAATAATAATATTATTACCTAAGAAATTAAATAAGACACAATCCTTTTACTCACTCCGTTTGATAAATAAATTTAAAAAAAAAATCTTCGCGCGATATTTTTAATTTTTTTATGCCGATGTGTGTGAAGGAGAGAGAAAGGGAGCTTTAAAAATATCTGAAATATAACTTCGAAAGCTATTACTTCCACTTGCGGACTGGAAGCGACGAGGAAGCGTAAAGAGAGAGAGAGAGAGAGAGGGCTGCCGTCTTCATCTTTTTTACTTCTTCATTTTATCACTTTTTTCTCTTATTTTCTCACACACCGCGCACTATTTTAAAACGCAGTATTTTTAACGGGGAAATTTTTATATAAAAGTGTCCACATCCGCGGCGGATGATTGCGGATAAAGCAATTATATTTTTAGTCGGTTTACCTTACCCTAGGAGACTCTTCGAGTCTTGTCCTGACGTTATCGCGGAGTTTATTAATATTTGCTTACATTACGCTTTTGTAACTTCTTCACGTGGCACACGATCTTTTCCCGCCGCTCCGATCATTATTAATAGAGATCTTTAAAAGAAGTGTGCGGTTATAATAAACACCGGAGCCATCCGCTTTTACGCAAGAGCGTAATGCCACGGCAAAAGTAGCTCGTGTGTACGCGTGTGTGTATACATACGCGCGATTATTATTGAGAAGAAGAAGAATCAACTTTTCTCGCGTGAATCGCAGCTTAATAGCTTACGGTTACGACCGCCACGACGATGTGTTTCGTCACGACGACGCGTCGCGCGCGCGGTTTCAACGCGGCGTGTGTGTCTTCTCGCGCGTTTTAAACGCGCCTCATTGTAACAGTAGAATTGCGCATTAAAAGGTCGGAAAACGAGGAAGTGCGATATAAATTATAGTTTAAAATGCACGGTTCTCCTTGGGATAGTAAATTCACCTCTACACGCCTCCACGCTGATAAATTTACATGCTCCTTATACGAAACTTCGAATCCGTCCGTTTTTAGAAAGGTCCGGTTGCCATATCGCTGTTATATATTTTATCGCTTCTCCCCGTGTCGCGCTTTTTCTCTCACAACTGCGAAATTTATTTGCGCGCACGCGGACGTGGATATTTTTTGTGTGTTTTTATTATTAAAAAAAAAAATTGAAATCAAGTTAAAAGGAAAAAGGTCGAAAATAGAGTCGAAAGGTTACACTTTTGTGTCACGATGGAAGATTGAGAGAATAAAATTTTGCGCAAACAAATTAGTGTTTGACACTATTCGATCTTTTGACTAGAACCTGTAGTATTTTTATGTGTTATTGAAAAAATTACACAAGACTATTGTTATCTTTTTAATCGGCACGATGTGATATTCATATATGTTTGACGTCCCGTGATCATCACATCGCTTTGAAATCGCCGGTAGTTGATAGACCTGTTGGCAACAACGTCTTGCAGTTTTTTTTTTTTTATTAATTATGGATATGTGAAATAGCGGATTTATACATTAACATTGTCACAATCGGAAATAATGCTTTCATCATGAGCAGAACGAGTTGCTGCTGAAAGGTCGACGTAAATGCTCGTTCCTTACCGGAAACGGTCATTAATCAACGATCTCGGTTAAAACGTGTGTCGCGCAAAAACGTGCGAAAGATAACTTGCTCGTCGCGAGTTGTCGTGAGTCACCGCTTGTGAGTAGCACCGAGAAGTACATACATACGTAATAGCGGTGATCGGCTCGGTGTACGAGCGAGCGATTTAATGTGTACGGATAGCCCGCAGCAGCTACCCTGACACGGCGATATAAAGCGTGAGAAAGAATACGTTCCGATCGAAAAAAAAATGCACTTCTTCGCGGTCGCCGTGCGTTTCTTTGAAGTTGCAACCGCCGTGGTTCTAAATGTTTTAATTGCTGTTAATTCTCCGACGGTGTATCTGTCGCTCGAGGATAATTTTACAGTCGTGTACGTGTGTGCGTGTGTGTGTGTCAAGTAACAATCTGTAACGGTTCTAATAAAAAAAGTTCATCTAATTTTATGTACTTTCCTCTTACGGGAGAAGATTTTTATATATATTTTTAGTATAAAAGAGTGACAAGTAATATCTCGGCGCGTCCCTGTATGTGTACGTGTGTCAGTACTAATATAAATATTAAATAATTAATAACAGAACATAATCTCTCTTGATAAATATCGCGTATTCAAAGTACGTAGAGCTCTAAATGTTGCACAAATGTCGATTTTAACTTCAACTAGAGAATAATTTTTCTCCTCTTATATAATTTACTTTTTTCATTTTTTATATTGACTGAGTATGAGCTCGTTGGTTGAGCTTGAATAAATCCGCCAGCCTCGTGCCAGAACATCTCCCGTCGCTCGCTCTCGTGTGTGTCATTTCACATATAGTGTTATCTGTAAAAACACATCGCGCAATTTACACCTCGCGTTAATCCGACATTATAAACCCGTATATATCTTCAAATTGCGGCAATCGCTTCATTTATTACCGTTGTTACATTTAAGTTTTGCTCGACTTCTCTTTTTCGTACATATCAATCAAACAAAAGGTACACACCGTGCAGTCGCTTGTGTGTATTTTGTTACGCAGCAATTTGAGACGTCACCGTCGAGTAACGATGGACGACGCGTAGAAAAAAGAAAGAAGAAGCGATTGCAAAGGATAATGGGAAGGAGAGGGATGGGAAGGGAAGGGAGAGGGATAATATACGTAAGACGACAACTGTTTCCCGTTGCTGCCAAAAATCTTGTATCATCGCTCAACTGACTCATCGGCAACATAGGAAAGTATTTGACGCTCGTCGGCACTAGTCATCTCGGATATTTGGGGATGCTGGGTGGCTCAGGTGGTTGCGTGGCGGCCTGAAATAGCGCCATTCGCCCGCGCAAAATCGCGTCGATTAGGGCCACGAATAGTGCGCGCCCACCACCTCGTCAAGAGCCACTGGTAATTTTAGAAACATTTTGTTGTGCCAGATCGACGGCGTCGGCGTGCGTCACTGTCTCTTTCGTGATGTACGCGCGCGCGCTGATCTCGCGCAAAGTCGATCAGAGCGCGTACACGCAATAACGCGCGTCGCGGACCGAGAGAAAACGCGAATCTCACGCAAGTTTCGAGACAATTTCCCGGAAAATCGATAAAGCAATTTTAACGTTTGCAATTCGCGTGATTGCGAAATCGATTAAATCCGAGATAATAACGTTGGTCTCTTTGATATCCTTCGTGTGAAAAATGTGGTAAAAATATCTCTGCGTGATAAAAGTTTTAAATTAAACTTCGCACACTCTCCTCGTCGAGTTAACTGTTTACTTTTTTCCTGTAGCGCCGTAGCACACATACATCGCGAGAGCTTTTCTTTAATTATAAGATACTCTATTTATAGTAAAACTAATATATACTATATTATCTAATACTATCTTATATACTATATAGTATAAAGAGATTATAGAGATAGAGAAGGAGAGAGAGAAAGATATAGAGAAAGAGAAACAGAGTGAACGAAACACCGGGAGCAAAACGGAGAGAGACGAAAGAGCCGAGGGAAGGGAGAAGGGGAAACGGGCGCGTGGCAGCGCGTGGTGCCAAATAGGGCATCAGGTGGTTGCGAGACGCCCGCGAGAAAAAGATCGTACGCGCGTGCGCGCATATACGTGACCGCTAACCAGGCGCACGCACGCGTCCGCACAAATGGCACGCGTCTCCTTACCCTTCTCGGGAGAGAGAGACCGCTGCGGTCTGCGCCTCGTATACACGGTAGACACGCGCGGCGCTTACAGATGTTAGAAACCCCACCGTCGTTGTTGTTGTCGGGGATAAAATTACTTTCTCCGAGCGCGACCGATGCCGATAGATTTGTCGCTTATGTATCGCGGATGACTGCGCGGCGCGCGCGCTATATATATATAAATACGCGATCGGCAGAACGAGAAAACTTCATTCCCGATGCATTCGTTGTAACCGATCTAATAATATCTCGGGGAGAGACGGAAACACGAGTCGCTCTCTCTTATTCGCTCGCCGCGCGATCGATCGCGCTTCAACGTCATCTTGCGCGATATGCGAGAGCGCATAGCGATCCGCGGAATTTTATTACGCCAAAAACCGGCATTTTAAGTGTCTTTCAGCGCTGCTGATATATATAACGCCGTTAATCCCCCGGCAATTTGCGCTCTCTCGTGAGATGATTTTTCTCTGGAAGCGCATAAGATATTATCCGGATATTATCCAAGGAATATCGAGAGACAATTTACTTCAAGTATACAGCTTACCATATACGTTCGATTACGTACGAGCTGTTAATAAAACGCCACACGGCGTACGTTCTAACGACAGTAAAAACACGCGTTAACGCGATTGGCGATGACTAACAACAGCTTTCGATAGCCGTCGGCTTTTTTTTTTTTTAACACACGTAGCTTACTTGTTTTAATTTATATGTAGTTGCGCAAGTTTGAAAAACAAAAATAAGTCGCTGTACGACTTCTCTCTCTCGTTAATCAAATATTCTTGTTGCTGCTGCAAAAGAGACAACACGATCGGGTTTGACAGTTGCCGGCGACAATGTCGCGTTCTCTGATTTCTTCTTTTTCGCGCACTTACAATTTTCCTCCATCTTTTTCTGTTGCTCGTCGTCGTCGTCGTCGTCTTCGTCGTCGCGTGCTCTCGCGCGTTCTCGAAAGTATCTCGGGGGGGACAACAGTCGTGCGCCTCGAGCTACGTCACGAAGCTCTACGTCATCATCGGTGAACGGGGTTGAGGAGCTGAAGAGAAGGAGGTGATGGAGGAGAAGAAGGAGGAGGAGGAGGAGGAGGAAGACCTCTGTAGTGGGATACGCTATTACGTGGAGGGAGGATAGGGGAAGGTGGCGGCGCGCGAAGGGCGACAGGAGGGGATGTTCGTAAGCTAGCAACTACGTCGGCGCGAGAAGCAGAGAGAGAGAGATCGTTGAGATCGTCTATGTATGTGTATACATATGTATGTGTTATGTCGATGCATGTATCACGCACATACGTAACGTACATGTGTATCCAGTAGAGTATCTGTATTTACGTATATTTAGACATGTGTGCATATACATATATTTAAATGCATACGTATATATGCACGCTGGCGTGTATAAATACCCGCATACGTATGAAGACGTATGGCCGTGCACACACGCGTGCGTAGCAGAGGTTCGCCGCGAGGGCGGGGATTGGCTGGCGGTCGACTCGCCGCTTCCAAATATGGGACAGTCTCGGCGGCCCATTCATAAAACTACGGGGCGCGCCGTCGCTCGGCTCAGTTCGTGCGCGACCCCCACGCATCGCGCGTCCTTTAACAATCACCGTGCACGAGCCAATACATTCTCAGGCCCGAGTGCGCGCACACCTTTAACGAAGGAAAGCCGCGTTTAAGGACAGAAAGAGAGAGAGATACGAATCGCGAGAAAAAGGGAGGAGAGAGAGAGATAAAGAGAAAGACGGGGAGAGAAAGGGAGGCGAATAAATGGATAGATAAAGAGAGACAGAGAGAGAGAGAGAGAGAAGACGCGAGAAGGAAGGGAGAGAGAAAAGAGTTGCCGACGCAACACAAACGCGCGCGACTCCGCGCGCGCGCGCTCCACGCTCGCGCGCCTACGCACACGCTCTCGGATCATACACACTGTATTTGCTCTCACTTGCGCACAGATTCGGAGCACGCGTGGACCCTGGCGCGGCGGCAAACGGCGGTGGCCGGACACATCTCTCGCCGCGCGACGACGAACTTCGCCTCCGCGCTTTCCGACGCGCGTATTCAACGCGGGCTCTCTCTCTCGCGCGCGCGTGTCTCCGTAACCCGTCGGAAGGTGAAAAGAGGAGTTTGATTCTCACCCAGTGGCGCGCATACACACCCGGTGATACGCACACGCACCGGTCCCACACGATTGACCGAACTGTGTCGTCGTTTTGTAGAGCCTCTCCTCCTCGTCCACAAGGAAACGGCGGTGGTACCAGGTACTTGACCGAACCGACCGGTTGGCGAAATATATCCTATGCGTATGTTGTACGCGAGCCGCACGCAAGTCCTACGCGCTACGTAAAAGCTTCCCTGGCACAAACTCGGTGGTGGTAAAACGGTGATGGTGATCATTAGTGGTTGGTGGTGGTCCGTTCTGCGACGTGGTGTTGCCGGTTGCTGCGGCCGGTGGCATCTGTCGAAGTAAAAAAGGCGGGAAAAGAGAGAACACTCGGCTTTTTTCCCGTAAATCAATTAAACGCGTCACGGAACAACTCTATTCCGAGTTGTTTAACCGAAGGCGCGCGATCGAGAGCAAGAAAAAGAGGAAAACATCGCGGTCGCGCCCCGCATACTTAATCGCTACTAATCCTACTGCTAGCACAAGGGAATCGAGAGAAAAGATCAGACACACGCACTATATTACCGATCAGCCGGACGATCATCCTTTCGATGCAGATCGCGGAACATTAACGCATTATTATAGTGGTCTTGGGCACTTTAACACGCCTATATTTACATCAAGGGAGAAAGAGGAGGCGGCTTGTTTGTGATTGGAAGTGATCGAGGAACAACCATTCTAACCATACTAATTACGTTGAACGATACAACCGCAGGCGAGGACACGCAGTGCGGCACCGAGGATACTGCCGTCGCCCAGGAAGGCGACCCGCTCCAGAGGATGACGATGGACGGCATCGAGGTGGTCGGCTCGCAACCGCATGCCGCAGCCACCAGTCCGTTTCTGCTCTCCTCGCCGCCGCTCGGTCATCATCATCACGCCACGTTTATGCAGACGGTACAGACGGTACAGCTCAGCTTCGACGCGTGCTTACCGTATAACGCGGCGTCCTCGTCGTCCAATTCCGTCACCTGCGGCGCCGGCGGCACGCCGGTGAACGCGATCTGCACCAATTCATCCACGAGCTGCAGCAGCAAGACCGTCCCGACGCTTTCCCTCTCCTCGTGCGTTCCGCTGCACACGCAGTTACAAATTACCCCGATCGATTCTCTAGGCCACAACCACGGCCGGCACAACCACCATCATCGATTGGACGATCATCGCCAGCATCACTTGCATACTGAAGCGTCTTCGCCGTCTGCCGATGCCGCGGACGACAAGAGGCAGCGGCAGGCCGACGACGACGACAAGGGATGCATCAGAAATTGCAGAAGCG
Source organism: Pseudomyrmex concolor (assembly GCA_014839585.1). Lineage (NCBI taxonomy): Eukaryota > Metazoa > Arthropoda > Insecta > Hymenoptera > Formicidae > Pseudomyrmex > Pseudomyrmex concolor. The sequence continues at coordinate 26,855 of QVOB01028012.1, read as the reverse complement.
ACATTCACGATTCCAATGATAAGGATAAACCGGGTGATTTAAACACACCGGTCACCACCAGCAGTGATCTGCCGTCTTTCTTCGGTCCCTCTGCGCTTGTCGAACCGCCACCGATCTCAGGTATCTACATTAGTTAATCTTTTAGACGCGAAGACATCAACCTTGTTATTTTCCTATATAATTGAATCGTTACTTTGTTACTCTGCGATTTATGGTTTTACTTGTATAATATATTTATATAAAAAAAAATGATGCTGGTTCAGGGGAGGGAGAGAATTCGACTATATATCTCCCGTAAGCGAAGATTTTATCAGGGCGGCATGAACGAAAATACAACAACGCTCTTGAATTTCGTACTATTTCGCTTTCATCGACCTTTCGCTTTCGATATACGCTTGGCGAACTCTTCGCGTTTTCTGACGCCTGGTCATCCGAAGTCGTATCGTCCGCGGGAAAATTTTAGACGTCCAAATTCCCGAGTACATTCCTGCGGGGAGTGTACAAGCGAGACGGTGGTCGTGGCATTCACAAGATGCCAGTGACGTTTATTACACGTTCGCGAAAACACGTAATATTGAAGGTCTGTCCGCCTGTCGCGGATCAATACTCAACGACCCCGACATTCAGAGGTACCCTCCTCTTCAACCTTGCACCACCGTCTCCTTCCTCTTCACCACTACCCTCGGTCGGTTTCATTCATGTTTCCAGCGGCCCCCACCACCGTCACTCTCCCTCAGTACCGTAATCACAGAATATTACGCGGAAATACGTTTCCCAACACGTTTGATGCATATCGTTTTATTTTTCCCGATATGTAAAAGAGTGTGAGTATTTGATTGATAAAAACGTCGACAATTTTTTAGATGTTTTTGCGTACGTTTCTCAAATTGTTGAAACAAAATGATCTTCAAGTGAGATAAAAATTACCTTTTTTTTTTTTATAAATAATAAATGCGCAGCGTCGCAATTTTTGTCACATCAGCGAATGCTTTCTCGATATAAGTTATTTAGTGCGGTGAGAGGAAGTTACAATAAAGCGACAGGATGCAGACAACAGATAGAGCCGCTGCTAGATAAAGTCACCCCCGTATCGCGCGGTTCTTCCTGTTGGCTCTCGGAACACGCGCCTGTCGTCACATATATAGGGCAATTAACGCGCGTTGACATGAACACGATTCATATACGCGTACAACAAATCGAGAGACTAAGTGATGATTTTATCGATGCTTTCCAGGCAGCCTGGCGGGCGAGGATCTCTCTCTGGAAGAGGCGACCGCGGAAGAGGATGACAACGCGTCCGGCAGAGATCATCGACATCATCATCATCATCAAGATACTCGGAACACCGTCACTTCGAACGCACCTTCGTCGAGCAGTCCCCCGTCACGCCACCATCAAACACAGGACGATGCGGATCGCTGCAATGTGTTGCAAAGTGGTGTAATCTTGTACTCCTCACCGCATTCCACGTCCAGCGTGCCTACGACCAGCGTAAACATTTGCAACGTGCCGACGTTGACTTACCGCGGCGTATTTACCACCACTTGCACGCAGTCCTCGCCCCTCAACAACCTGCAGAGCGAGCAGCAGCAACAGCAACAGCAGCCGGCGGCGAGCCAAGAACTGTGGGCTCCGCTACCCTCGCCGACCTTAACATTGACGGGTCAGCCGTTCCTTCACCCCAATCTACACTCAGCTGCGTACAGCGGCGAGACCGTCGAATTGCTGCAGGTCGATTCGAAGCCGCCCCCGCCGCCTGGTTACCATGACACGCCAACCACCACCCCGACTTGGCTGACGGCGCACGAGGACGCTTACGATCCCGGCCTCCTCTCCCACCATCACTCGCACGCTCATCATCAGGAAACGACGTTAAAGCAGGAGCCAACTGGCACATCCGGTTACACTCCTAATGTGCAGCAGCCGCAACCAAGCCAGACGCAGACTCAGCAGCAACAGCAACCTCCGCCAACTGCGAGCAACACGGGTGTCCAGTTAGCCGAATACAATCCGAGCACTTCGAAAGGTCATGAGATACTCTCGCAGGTTTACCAGCAAAGCACGATACCTCTCAGATTGGTGCCCGTGAAGCCGCGAAAGTATCCAAATCGACCGAGCAAAACACCTGTTCACGAGCGGCCGTACGCTTGCCCGGTCGATGGCTGTGATCGGCGATTCTCTCGCAGCGACGAGCTCACTCGGCACATCCGTATCCACACCGGGCAGAAACCGTTCCAGTGTCGCATCTGCATGCGCTCGTTCTCGCGGAGCGATCATCTGACTACCCACGTGCGCACGCACACCGGTGAGAAACCGTTCTGCTGTGATCAGTGCGGTCGCAAGTTCGCCAGGAGCGACGAGAAGAAGCGCCACGCGAAAGTGCATCTCAAGCAGCGGCTGAAGCGCGAGGCGGCCCACGCCAATCCGCGGAGTCATCCGCAGAGCCACGCGTCGTCACCCTGCAATCAATGAATGAATTCCAACGACGACAACGATGCTGAGGAATCCTCTTTGAGATCTCATTGCGTTTGTCACGTTCTTGACAAATTGTGATCTGTATGTCTCCCCTTCCTTCCCTCGGTGCTCTACTCCTTTTCATTCTCTTTCTCTATTTCCTTCCTCTCTCTCTTGTCCTTCTTCTTCTCGGCAGCCGCTTTCACCCTCTTCCCTTGTATTTCATCCTTACTCTCTTTTTGATGACCGATGAAAAGAAACCGCGGAGACCTTCAGACGGTCAAATCTCACCGTCACCGACTGATCCGTCATCTGTATCGTCGGTCAATCAGCCGTTTATACTGTCTTAATAGCTGGATACGAAATAACACTACGTGTTATATGTAGCGCAAAATGAGCTTTTCGGAATTTCGGGTATATTGTCGTATTCACGAATTGTGAAAGTAAAAACAAAAAAAGTACTTGCTCATTTTTAAAATTATCGTAAGTCAAAGAAAGAAAATTAAGCGTTGCATATGTATTTTTATTGTTCGCGGGAGGAATGTTTAACTTCACTTGTGTATTTTAGAGCATGTTGTCGGAAAGAAACGTGAAGAGAATATAAATCTACTCGCTATAATTGTTTCTCCCAGAGATCTAGTAGCTGAGAGTCAAAAGTTACTTAGAGAATTCGCTGAAAGAATTTGTAATTATTGGGAGAAGAGACTGTTTTTAAAATCGCGATTGTGAAGTTAATCATTCGCGCACGTGCAACCTCGTTGTTAAAAAATATGACAAAACACATCATTGTTATTGTTCCGCTTTACATGTACTTCGTGTCTTAGCTTGTATTCAAGAGATGTACGAGAAATTCGCGAGGGGCAAATAATTGCGTATGTGTATATTCGGATGCCGTCGATGCAAGCGTCGCGACTGCAATTTCGTGCAATTCTGGAACACGAGATCGATACTATCCGCAGCTTCCGGGAATCGTAGAGCGAAGCGAAAGATATATGGAAAGAGGGAGAGATGAGAGGGAGAGAGAGGCATGCGTGAGAAAAGGAACGACGCAAACTCATTGCATGCGAACGACTGTGTGTGTGTGAGAATGTAATGTCTCGTGAAGCGCGTTAAAGTTAAAGTATTAATATATTGACTCTCTCTCCGGGTCAATATATGCGAAGCGTGTGGGCTCAATATTTTACAAAACACACAAGATAAAAGTACCTGCGTTCTCCAAACAATTTGGTGGCATTTTAAATAAAATATTTATTTCTTTTCTTAATGAGAGATAATTATTATTATTATCAAAAGTATAAAAAAAAAGAATTTACATATCTCTTTTGTTTCAAGAGTAAAAGAAACGACAAAAGTGTGTTTAAACATTGGTACTTTTTACTTCGTTCCATCCGCATGAGAGAGCACAACTCAAAAATGACTTACGCAGTTCGCGCAAAACGTGAGAAGCTATGCCTTTTTATTTTCTTGTAGGCAAGTTATCTTGTCTCGCGAAAAGAAAATGTAAGATTGTTGACAGGGTTCACCGCGACGGTAAGAAATATTTTTTTAAGTGTATTTGTACATAACTACAGTTCAAACCGAATTCTCGAGAACAGTTCAACATAATAAAAAAAAAAGAATATTTATTTTTGAAAAGAGACAACTTTACCGTATTTGCGTTAGACAATGCGTAGGTGCTGAGAAAAAAAAGAGTTCCTCCCTTCATTGAATATTTGTTAGATGTTTTAGTTTTTCGATGATTGTTAAACTTTTTCGTGCGCGAACTAGTGTTTTTATTTTGCTGGAAAGTAAGATCGTTTGTTAAATTGTTTTAAATAATATACTTTTTTTTAAACAGTTTTTGCATCCGAGATATGAAAAAAAAACTATGTTAGTGTAGCGCGATCGCTGCTTTTCTTCTCTCTTCTATTATTCTTAATAATAATTTAAAACTCTGCGTTTCTGTCGCCACGTTTCTTCGTGCTCCGAACACGCTAAATCTCGGCTGTCTTCTCCATCAAATACTTCCATTTCTCAGTCATTGACTTGCCTCCCCTTTCCACACATTACTTGTAAAAAAAAAAAATCAGAAATTCCACGTGTAATTGTAATTAAATTTTACGTGATTATCGTTGTTGAGAGAAATATATATTTCATGTACATATGTATATAACTTATTATATATATATATATAAAATTGCTGTATATGTATGTAAAATCTAACGTCGTTCTCTTGCCTACTTTTTCTCTACTTCATTGCGCATTACTATCCCCATACGTGTATACATATTTAGCGATTGTTAATGTTATGTATATGTTGCTCTATTTATTAACAAAATGACTATATATCAAATGAATATATATTGTTAAAGTTAAATAATTATTTTTATTATCGGAATGATAATATTCTATGGCGTGCAATGCAATGCGTTACAAAAAAAAAACGACAAAAAATGATGACGTGAGTTATTGTATCTACGCTTATATACAAATTACAGAAAAAAATGTAAAAGTCTCATACGTATACACGCATACACACAGATAAAAATGTGTACACAACACGCTATTACACAGAGAGAAAGAGAAAGAAAGAAAGGAAGAAAGAGAGAGAAAAGTACCTACACATCACAATTATGGGCGTATGCGTATGCGATGATATACCGCAACTATACCGATCCATGTATTACTTGTAAACGCAAAGTATCGCAAGCGCTACCCCGAAAGAAAGAGAGAGAGAATACTTTTTTTACAAATAGTATTATCCCTATTGCTAGATAAATTACATGTAATTATTATACATATTACAGCACTCTTCCCGGAGTGCGATGCACATAACACAAAAGAGATCCCAACTACCTGTATATTCGTGTTGTCATCATCGCTCCCGCATATGTTTCTCTTTGCGAAAAAAGCAGGTAATGATCTTGCAACAATTATTAACAGAAATACAATTAATATTGACTCGAAAGAAGCTGTGTCGTTATTTCCACAACCCTTTCACGAAAAAATTGCAAATGAATATCTTTTTTTATTTCCCGTTGTTCTACTTTAAGTCGACATGTTTTTTTCTTAAAGAGGGAAGCAAGAATTTAATTTAAGGAATTTTTATTCAATTAAAATAAATTAATTATTAAATTTTCTAAAAGTTCACGTATATTATATAATATCTATCTGTAACGAAATTCGCTTTTGAAAGTTCTCGAAAAATGGAAAATTACGCAATAAATTTCGTTGTCGTCTCGTATAACTCGATTCGAAGAAGAGTTCCAGTCGTGCTATCGATCTCTCGAATATTTTGCACACTTTTGGCCAGCTCTCGCGGTAACTTGCACCACACCGCGTAGAGAGGAGAGAAACGCACAATATAATCACTATATATAGGTGTACCAGGCACCTATATAAGTAAGACAGTGCGCGCAAGCCAGTGGGCACGAGTGAAGCTGAGAGCACGTCTATAAATAGGACCGAGAGCGAGATGAGGTCTCTCTGCACTTCGCGATACCTTCTCTCCATCTCACTGCGAGAAATCCCTGCCAGGACTTCTTCTTTTTCTTTTCTCGCTCTCTTATGTTTTGTCTTTCTCTCGCTCTTCGCCTTTCCCACAACACATCGCGTCTCTTCCTCTTCTCCCTCCCGTTTTTATCTCAATGCTTTTTGAGTCCTTTCCAACCACCCTCTTTTGACTGATCTTATTTCCTCGTCGTTTTTTTTTGCAATAGCTTTTTTCCAATAATTTTACGATATATGTGCGCGGTTGTAATTAATTAAATACATAAAGCCCCCAAAAAGTTTCTCACTTGTCAAGAATCTATTATAAATTACGGAACATTACAACATTTTGCTTTATTTTACACCGTTATTTATCTTCCGAGTTTACATCGTACGCGAGTAGCGCGACAGAATGGTACAAGAAGAGAAGAGATAAGCTCAAGAAGAAATATAAAGAAACACGTGCGAGAAGATTCAATTCTTCTGATGCTCTTATTGAATATATTACGAAAGTACTTTTTTTTTCTTTTAATCTCTTATAATTTTTTCAAACTGTTGAGATGCGCGTTGTATCAGATAGTGCACTCGTCCGATTAAATTTTGCTACTTTTACAAGGTAATAAGTCATATATTTTCTTTTGACGTACGAATTCATTAAAACTATTCATTAGTGCAATGTGACACTTGTGTTTTGCTTTCATTCGGAATTCATCAATGCACCGACTTGAAAAAGTTCTTTCAATTATATTTGTTGAATAATAATAATAAAGCGTAATGTTACACGCGACATTTTATATACATCCCTACACCTCTTGGGGGAGATAATTTATGAGGCGTCGGGTTTAATACACATCCGCGCGATTTCAATCTGCGATATTTTTCAGAATTAGCGTTTTGTGAGATGTGCGATTAACGTGAAAAATCGCGGGGCGCACGACTTGGTTAATTCGCCGCGTCGCAGCATCCGCGAAAGGCCCTGCTAGGGGTTAGGGTCACGTCACCGGGAGAAGAATGGAAGAGTAGCGACGATGGAGCTACGAAGAGATGCGGGGGAGGGGGATCGAGTTCATTGAGCAACGGCACGTGCACCGGCCGATAGAGAGAGAAAGAGAGAGAGGGAGGGAAAGGGAGGAGAACCGGGAAGAGCGCCTGGTCTGCGCGCGATATCAAGCAGAGATGTAAGGGTGGAAGGGTGTGAGGAGACGGGCGAAAAGGGGTTGCCAAGCGACCATAACCGCGCGGGTTGCCCTTGGTGACTAGTTGCGTCACTGCAGCGTCGCGTGACGTCATGCGGCGACGCCACTGCCCTTGACCGTCAGGGGATGACACTGGGGGAGAGCGTCCTGGAAACTCTGCTCTTGCACAACTTTCGTCCGCTCTCCTTTCCTCTTCTTCTCTCTCTCTCATCCCCCGGCGTTTTCCCTGACATTGGGATACGCAGGAGCAAGGTCTATACATAGACGGCGAACTTGACATACGATGAAAACTGTGCGGTTCACCTTTCGATTTGCCGCCATGCGCTGAAACGATAAAAGTCTCGCGATTACGCATTATCCGTGCGCGGTTTGACATGTGTTTTTGACATGAAAAATTGTGTCAGGTCAGGCTACAATAAGAGGTGCGCGCGTGCGACTTTCCGTCACTTGAAACTAAAAAATGGCGATCTTGATTGTCGGAATTTTTTCTTAATTTCACACAATCGCGCGATTTTTCAGTCGCGGTGACGCCCAATTTTGTCGACGCTATTTTCAGAATTAATGTATCACGGTTATTGTTACGAACGATAGCACTCGTCGTCGTTGCGAGCGAGCGACGATGTGGTGACGAGCTCGCGTTGCAAGCTCTCCATCTCTCTTGGCAATCGATTGACGCGCGAGTTTACACGTCGTTTGCAATATTTATAGAATGACGCGAGAGGCTTGTTTAACATAATAGACTTGTTTAATGCAATTTCTACTGTTAGCAACGATATCTGTTCTCTTTGTTGTTCGATTCTTTTTTTTTTTCAACGTAGTAACGAAATAAATATAAAGCGCATTTTGTTAAAAACTTTGATGGGAAACTATCGAGTTCTCTCTCCACACGTTGCTGTTTTGGTTTGTCATTGAAATGGACGCACAAATAAAAAAGTTACGAAGACTTCACATGACTCAGAAAAAAGTTTAAATAGCGTGTTATGTTTTGAGAAGAATATTAATTATTTAAATTAATTATTTTTGAAAACGCGTTTTAACATATTTTTCTTATTCAGTCCGACAATATTTCTTTGTTTGCTACTGTGCTTCACATGTATCTACTGATTTACTAAGCTAATATTATTATGCACACGCGCACACACATATATGTACAGAATAAAAGATACGAAGCAAAGCGTTAAGCAAGAAACTTTATCTATATTAAAAATTTTGCGTAAAAAGAATTATGAAAATCGATTGTAAATAAATTTATAATTTACTTATATTAATACGTGAATTTGTTTATATTAATATAAACAAGTAAATTTATTGACGCACTATTGCGATAAACTTGTCTCTCGATTAATTATATATAGCGATCTCATGATGTGATACTTCTCTATTTTGTTTATATTTATAAATAAAAGATCTCTTATATATCTTGAGCGTTATTTTTGCAAATCTTTGATCTGTGTAATATTTTTCTGCTAATAAGTTTAATGTTTAAAAATACTTTATACACATGCGTGAGACTCATTAAAAAATACATACATACTAATTAAGAATTATATACCTACTATGCTCTGAATCACAAGTATATTCGTACATACAATTTATTAGCGTTAGTAAAAAAAAAAAAGAAAGAGCGATTGAGATGTTTGCAAAAATATGCACATGTTTATAGCAAATCGAATTGACTAATCAAAATTTTCGACAACTTCGGGCGGTATTTATAAATACAGCAGTAGAACATTCCAGTCTAGTATCGAGTTCACCGGAGAGTATATTTCGACAAGAGTTTAGCGCAACCATATAAATTACCTTGTTCAACGCCATCTCGAATACGCTGACGGAAAAGTTCCGTGCGAGCTTGCGTCCATGATGCTAGAATTCGGTTGGAAATCTCTTGAACAGAGTTTTAATTCTTGCGGAATTTATTGCAAGATATATTGCAAATCGAAAGCATCGGAAATTTCATCTATTCCGACCAACGCGATTTTTGATCGATCATTAGTTCAGTTTGCATCTTCGACGTCTCCAATTTGCAAAACCGAACGTAGTTATTGACCAATCCTACTGGTTCAAGTGCTAGTAACTTTTTCTCTGACTACCATCTTCGGATTGCATACACACACGCAAAAATAGCCAATCAGAAACGTCGCCTGAGAGCTTTGTAGTTGAGAGGTTTGCGCTTGACGATGTCGGACTTCGAGTTCTAGATATATACACTATGTTTCTTGGGCGCGCCTACTTTAAAACAATAAACATTAACAATTTGTTGTTTAATAAATAAAAGCTATGTTATTGAAATAATTATATTATATTATAGAGATATGTATAGTAACAATCTGTATAAGAAACCTGATTTACACGTTGAACATTACGTAATAATATAAATGCTATGTATTACGTTTCTCTGAATGATTTCTTTATCTATATATTTATATATAATATATATATAGAGAGAGAGAGAGAGAGACAAAGAAATATATTGTGAAAATGTTATGATATTTACCAAAACTTTCTTACAATACTGTAACTTAATTACTATCGCAATCTTCAACGTTAACATTAACGTTGCAAAAAAAAACACAGTTAACGAGAAATAGGAAGTGTTTGCCTCTCAAGCCACTCAAGCGCTTGAGCATTGTTTGGTCCTTGTAAGAAAGGTTTCAAAACTTGCAAACATTTTGAGTGATAATTATTTAGGTATTCAATCTGGAATAAAATAAGTTATATGCGGAAAATAGAAGAACTTTAGATGAGATCAGAAGAGCGAATAAAAAATACATACCTCCTTATCTGTAAGCATCGATACGTCAAGCAGATTTGTTTGAATGGGTACAAGCGTCACGGTTTCAAAGGTCAGAAAACCTCGATTTTTGTGATTGTGAGGTGTCTTCTTGGTAACTACTAACTCAATATTTTCCAATCTGATACCGAATTTTCCATCTTCATAATATCCTGGTTCTGTTTTCAAAGATACATATTATTTAATTTTCTTAATCATAAGTGCTATCAAATGACGACTTCTTGCTCGTGTAATTTTGTCACATACCATTCGATAAAAACATCCCAGGTTGTAAGCCTGGATCATCCGGATGTGGCTTCCATGAGATACCAATAGGCTCTTCATGTACATTGAGGTAGGATCCTACTCCGTGACCAGTACCATGAAGGTAATCCAGGCTGCGTAAAACAAAACCCAAGAAAATGCATGAAAAAATTACATCGGACTTTTTCTTGCTTACCCAACGCTCCATAAACTTTGGCGTGCTAACGTGTCAAGATAATTTCCCTTCGTCTTCATTGGGAATATCATTGTCGAAAGACGGCACTGCCCCTTAAACACTCTGGTAAAACATTCGCGTTCGAAATCCGTGGGTTTACCGAAATGTAAAGTTCTCGTTACGTCCGTCGTGCCGTCCTTATATTGTGCACCCGAATCACAGAGATAAAGTTCTTTATCTGTAATAGGCACATCAGTCTCTGCCGTAGGTGAATAATGAATAACTGCTCCGTGAGGACCAACAGACGATATAGTGGTAAAACTTAATCCAACAAAAAGATCTTGTTCCCTTACAAAAAAAAAAACAAAAAGATTTTTTTGTATCTATGCTACGCATGTTGTGTTGTAAAGTGAATTAACTTACAAATTGAGAGACTTACTGTCTAAATTTCTCCAGCTGCGTTGCACCTGATATTTCGGTGATACATTCGTTCGTATTTTTTATTTTATCCTCTAGCCAAGCAAAGTACTTCACCAGAGCTGCGGAGTCTCTCACATGCGATGCTTTCATACCTTCTATTTCGACGAAATTCTTTATCGACTTCATAACGCTGATAGGCGTGATATCCGTATTTTTCTTGACTTCTCCGCAATCGGCGTGCAACGCGTAACTAGATTTATTGCTGATCCAAATCTTATCCTGATCGGAACACGAACTTGCAAGCTCTTTCATGAAAGTGTGTATCTCTTCGTAAGTGTGAAAGATCGGATCAATACCCTCGTTCTGTAATTGCTCCACCGCCTTGCGACTAAGTCTACTTTTATCTACAAAAATATGTACTTCCTTTAAAGTTAGAACAACATATGCAAAGAAGACGGGATTGAATGGTATGTCAGAGCCTCTCCAATTTAGCAGATACGCGATCGCATCCAATGCAGTTATCACAAGTACTGTCGAGCCATTTTCTTCCATGACATCACGACAGAGTTTTATTTTATCTCCAGCAGCTTGGCCCGAATATTGTAAAGGGTGGGCTATAATTGTGTTAGCTGTAGGTGGTGGTTGTTCATCGCCCCACACTTTATCTACCAAGTTTTCAGGAAGAGCAATCAGACAGTGGCCAGCGGCAGTTAAGTTGGTATGTAATCGTGCCCATTCTGTGTAGCTTATCAAATTGGCGTCCGCTCCAACTATAGATTTTGGAGGTAAATGTGCAACCAACCACGCAGGAATGGTAGGTGTGTCTAATAAACCTTCCCTCATCAAAGTCCACGCTTCTGGTGGATCTAATTCCGACATAGCTTGTGTGTAATATCTCCCATCTGTCCACAATAGTGCCGCATCTTGCATAACAACTACTGTCCCGTAAGATCCACGAAATCCGCTGATAAAACATCGTCTCTGATCATGTTCCGTTGAATACTCGGATTGATGTGCGTCTTCTCCATTAATAATCAAAGCTTGAATATTTTTCATTAATGCTCGAAGCTGAGTCAACTTCCACAATCCGTTTTTCTTTACCATCTTGTGTACAAAATACATTTAATTATTTTTTATGTTAAACAAGTGTTATTAAAATAAAAAGTTAAATATTTATATATTAAAATATATGTTAGTGTTTTTACCTTGAATGTTTACGTGTCTCTTCTCTATTGCTACTGGCACATCTATTGGTAAAAATACAAATTTTTGTATTTTTTAGATTTTCAAAGTGCACAGAGATTACAAAGTGTCACCTTGGAAATTGGAATGATAAATTCTTTTCGATCTCGATTTTTATAAACGATTGACTATCTTATCTCATGAAAAAACAATTATATCTTACAATTTATTAAATTCTTATCAGTTGTGTGACAAACCATATATAATTATACATGTACATACAGAATCAGCAGAACACTCTCAGATAAAGAAATCAAAATGGGAACATAAACCAAACTCCGTTACAACTCCGATATTTACTGCTAGTACTGAAAATATATATTTCACGTCACATGTGCTATAGATTTCCAGTACTGACAGTGAATATCGGAACGCAGCCTATGTTGATAGTGAAATCTGGCAGAATTCTGCTTATAAACCCGACATAGGTTTTGTATATATGTTTACATGTATATATCAAGGCGCGACTGACTTGTACATTTGTCGGTTCGGTTGTTACTTTGATCTGTCAGTCGGTTTTATCAGTTGGTGCGTACATGTTTATAGTTAGTTAAAGAAAATACGATATATAATACATTGCAATTTTTTAAAGAATTTAATTTTGCGTTTGTTACTCTTCGCAACTTTTATGCTAAATAATGTTTACCTTCAGGCTGATGCAACTAATCTTTATTCGATGTTTTTTTTTAGGTATATAACACACGTGGACCTATTGCGTGTATAGTATACAGCTTCTCGAAATACAGCTTTTTTAAACTGTATCATTATCAAACATAATATCGCTTTATAATTTATATTATAATGATACCTAACCGAAGACGGCAGCAAGGGCTGCAATATGGAATATTTTTGCTGTTCATGCAGGCCTTAAATTTTGGGATTGAAAGAATACCACCTGCCACTTTGATTGGAGTCATAATACAGGTAATTCTCGCCGTTATTCGTATCAAATAAAATTTATTTCACAACTATCTGTCAATCTGCAAATTGTAATACATGTGTTAAAAAAAATTAAGTTCCTGCAAACACATAAAATACATACACACTATGTGTAAAAGATTTATTCCTTTATTTTTAGAATACATGTGTTGTAATAAAATATACATGTAATATCAACTTGCTTTTTGCAGACTTTGTTGTACATGGGGTATATAAAAGTGCCATGGAATCCGGAAGAAGTATGTTTATCAGCTATAAAAATAATCAAGTACAAAGAATGGCGATCTCTCTTCTTTTCGAACTTGGAGCACGCGTCCGACATGCATTTATATTACAACATGGTCTCTTTTATTCTTAAAGGCTCTTACTTAGAATCTCTCTACGGAACAACAAATTTTGTACTTTTACTTTTTATACTGTCCACAGGATGTAGTTTTATGTATGTAGGTTTAAATTATTTGTTAATGCAATTAACGGGCGATTATCAATATCTGGTAACTTGCGCTATTGGATTTTCCGGATCGTTGTTCGCTTTAAAATTAGTTGTGTTGTGCGAGCAGCTCGACAGGTTACATAATATCAGTGGATTTCAAGTGCCGAGCAAACTGGCTGTCTGGATCGAACTGATATTGATACACCTGCTGGTTCCGAATTCCTCTTTCGTGGGACATCTAGCAGGCATTTTGATTGGATGTTTATATTGTTACACTTTTGTTGGTGAAGTAATCGATAATCTGATGCACACCATAACTGGTACGCCTATCATACACGAAGAACAATTTTACAGAAGACGGAACGGACAGTTTACCTGACACATGCACACACGCGTTTTTTAATAACAAACTTTTTTTATTAAAACTTTGTATTATAATATCATAAAAACGAAACTTTTATAATGTGTGCATGTGTGCGTGCGGATAGTTTTACATTGTGAAAAGAGCTTTAAAAGTTGGAGCAAGTGTATTGTCAATAAAAGAAACAGTACTGTGTACTAGTAGTTTTAATATAAAAAAAAAACGTACGATGTTACGATTGTTATTTATATTAAAATCTTGCCCTTACATTGTACAAATCTTAGTGTAAATTTGCGCAACCGACACCACTGCGTAAAGTTACAAGTTTATACGTTAACTTTTACTCTTCTTCTTGTTCCATTACGTGCAATACTAGATATTAAATTAAGCGTTAGGTTTCATGCGTCGAATAATAAGTTTTTATATTAAAAAAAACCGACACAATAAAAAATTTTTCTTTTTATAATCTTCATACGATTAACATATATATTACAATATACAGGCTTTATTCTCTCAAAGTGATTGTAGAATCTTGTACAGTTTATACATTGCAACGCCTTGCGTTGCGAGTGAACTCGCTGAAAAGAAAAATAAGATGAGAATTATTTTCATAGAAAATGGCATTGTCGGGAAACACGCTCCCATGTGAAAGACTTACAGATCGCTTTTTGGTCAATTGGATATGGTATATCGTAGAATATAAAATAAGCGCACATTCTAGCCAAAGACATCGTGTCAGCTCCCGGTACCATTCCACTATTAAAATAAGGTATAAATGAAGATTTTATATCTGCAAAATGAGAAAATGTAAGTAACTTGTTTACGAAGCAATGTGTATATGTATATATGTGTGCATTAATAAATACCATTCTCCCATTTATCTAAAACGGCTGATGTTTTCTGTTTAATCGCGAGCATACTGTCCACGCTGAGTAACGGATTCGCGTCACTCGTCCCGTTCAGTTTTCTCGAAATTTGCGACGACAGAAGCTTTATTTGCCACATCGAGAAACTGTTCGGTTGCTCTTCGATAACTTGTACACTTTGAAACATGCGCAACCACAACGGTATAAGACTCACTTTATCTTTCGTGATGCATTCGTAGACAATTATCGCGAATATATGAAGTAAATATCGTTCGGATTCCGGCATTTTGCATTGCACTTCTGTAAGTTCATAACGTAAATGTTAATTACTTTTTGAGATTGTTTTTATTCCGCGTATAATCGAGTCAAACGACGTACCATTTGACAACGTGCCTTTTTTGAACCATTTTAAAAAATACGTTACTATATTTAACACAGTCTTATTATTTGTAAACGACGTAACATATTCTGGCCGAGCGCCCCATGCGATCGCATTCTCCGTTGTTAACGTTTGAGCTACCAAGCTTCTGAAACCCTGCAATAAAAAAATAGAAAATTTAAGAGATTTAATTAGATATTAATATCTTTTTCTCTGTTTCTAAAAGAGTGAATAAACAATTTTACGTGAGGATCCTCCAAATATGACAAACATCCGGCTCTTTGCTTTATGCTTATAGACTCGTGTTTCTCCAGCATATTCTCCAGCTGTTGCCAATTGTAATACTTGTCAAACACAATCTTCCAATATCTCGAGTCATCCAACTCGATTCTTCGTAAGCTACCTAATTGCGGTAATAAACATGGCGCTTCCAGAGTGACCTCTTGGCCTTCGGCTTCCTTGTCAGTTTCAAATGTTAAGCGTATTGTCGCGTAGCAATACTGACCGGTGTCTATATCTTTTGGTAAGATAATACGCGGTTCCGCTGCTAATACGTATAAGTGACGTAACGCTTGTAAATGATACCTGTGTTATATTACAATTAACTACATTTAGTTTTTGTTCTTTTTTTTTTCAAAAAAGTTTTATTCTATTTAAAAATAAAATAATCGCACAAATATATCACGCACAAACCTGTTGTCGTTGCTGTGCGTTGGAAACTTGGGGAAAAGTGCAATTATGAGAGCTGCCACTGCGTTCGGACTGTTGGAAAGAGTGTATCTACCGCCACCTAAAAAGAGGAGACCGAGAGCCATGTGTGTCGCTAAATGGGACCCGTACGTGACAACACCGCTTGCCTGTCCCACGCGAGTGCGAATGTGTCTGCATATTCTCATAATCTGTGTTTCACACAGATATATATATTATTTTTATAATTATCTCTATGAATAATTGTTAAATAAACAAAAACACTTACGTCCAAGTTGCCAGTACCCGCCATTACCACTGCAGCGGACAACAGAACGACATTCATGCATGTTTCAACGGTCGACTTGCCGGCTAACTCGGCTACAGTTTTATGCGACAATTCTAGAAACATCTGAGTGTAATTGTACAAAGTCTTGAAGGCATTTTTATTAGCAGTACCCGCGTATCTTAATCCCAACGCCATGCAAGCGCCAGCAATGATATTGCAATAGGCCTGACTGTAAAACCCATATAAACAAATTTCACATGTTTAATATGCAAAAGTATATGCAAATATTTTGAAAATGCGAACACTAACTTAATAGTTTCCAGATCGACATGCTGCATAACTTCCGGCGTAGGTCTCTGCAACCTGTATCTGTACACGATATCGGGCACATGACTAGAAACCCATGACTTGGTTGGCTCGATGTTCTCCCATAAAATGAGCGATTTAGCGAGCACTCTCAAAAGCAGAAAATCCGGCCTTACAAACTCCAAGAGATACTGCGTATCGGGAGGTTGCATCCATTCGGCTACGGCGCGATTTCCGGTATTGAAATACATTAATCCTAGGGCTATCGTCGCTCCGGGACTGGTTACGTCGATATTTATCGAATCACCTTCGCGTATTTGATAACTATATGAAACGATATAATTTATAAAATTGCTTCTTGCTTCTACAATATAATTGCGCAAACTTCGTAATACCTAGGAGATTTGTATTTATCTTTCTGCGCTCCAGAAAAGGGTCTTATGTGACCGCCAACCATGTAATAATGCAAAGTGTCGGGTATGCTAACAGGCAAATCTGTTGCGCTACCAGAACCAAGAATGACCAAACCTAACGCTAACCCCGCTGCTAAGGAATACGATTCACGATCCACACAATTCTTCATTTCAGGTCCCGGAGGTCTACCTAAAAATGCAAAAATCTATGTTAGCACAGAGAATCGCTATGTAAATAAAAAGTGGATTTTTAATTTTATTTTTGTATAACGTTTGTAAAATTACGACTATTTTACCTATTTCAGATAATAAAGCGTGCGAAATGTGTCTGTGCCCGGTTTTCTGATATACAAGCCCGACTCCCATCAGCGCCGCCACTTGAACGTTCTGCTGAACGTTCAGTTCGATACTCGTCGGTGGCAGAAGCGTTTCCACGTGTAACGACAACAATTTCGTCATAGAAACGTTCATTGTACCACGGTGCGTAGCTGATAGACCCAACAGAAGTCCCACACTCGTGGCTTCGTGACAATCGGCCAGATATTCGTACGTGCTCAAAGGCGCCAAGTTCTTCAGATGTCCGTTCAAACCGAGAGCCATCAAAAATCCCGAGTGCTCCACTCCGTATTCACCTTGTTGCTGTTTGTTGTACACGATCCATGTCGAATCGATATTTGCGGCATCCGGATGAATGCACAAGCCCGCGGCCACGCCGTTGTGAAACAACGGCCAGAGATTCATGTTAGGCGGGACGTCTATGTGAGTCAACTCGACAGTGGTTCCACGCGGCGGTGCCTTACCTAACAAAATTATGTGAGACAATCATTTAATTAAAACATTAATTCTGAATAAAAAAAAAGTTAATAATTTTATATAAGAAGATAAAATTATACACCTGTTAAACACAATCGTGGAATAGGCAATTGCTCTGTGATCATCGGGGTGGATGTTCTCAACGTGAACATGCCTCTGGCCACAGGTAGTGCCATCGTTCTCGTGCACAACGTTTGAAGGTGTCTTTCCTGCTCCTCTATAAAATCGTGATCGCTCACGTTCGATCCCTGAACTATCGCTATTCTCACCGGTTTCGAGGAATTGAGCAACTTTCGAACTTCAGCGACTCTGTGATCCTTGCTGAATCGCAACTTTAATATCTGTGAAATGAAGTAGAATTACGTGTAAATTTAACATGCAAATAACTGACTTAAAAACAGAAAAGTGTAGAAAATCGCGTGTACCGTGTTGTCAAACTCCATGCCGTCGTCTTGCTCGTCTTTTATTCCATATTCCTTCGTTTCACCGTCGATACTCTTCAACTTTGTTGACGATTGTTTCGATGAATGCTTATCCAACGCAGCTAGATCTTGACGATCTATAAGTTCGTACGCCCGCGTGGGCCAATTTGTTGACGGACATTCTCTACATCTGTGCATAACATCCCTTATCATCAGACATATCGCGGGCGGCAGCACATCGAGATCCTCTTTTGTCATATCTGAAATGACGTATGTTTAAGAGTTT
Source organism: Pseudomyrmex concolor (assembly GCA_014839585.1). Taxonomy (NCBI): domain Eukaryota; kingdom Metazoa; phylum Arthropoda; class Insecta; order Hymenoptera; family Formicidae; genus Pseudomyrmex; species Pseudomyrmex concolor. The sequence goes on along the minus strand of QVOB01028012.1, from coordinate 8,672 downwards.
CCTTTGAGCAAAAAAGATAATTTTTCCGCGATATTAAGTAGGCGACATTCTTACTCATTTCGTAGTAGGACAATATTATCTTTTCCATTGTTGGCTTCTCGAATTTTTTGAATATTTCTTTGTCGAGATTGATCGCGCTTTCTTGATGATCGATACGACTACCGGGTAGCACGACTAGTTTAATGTACTTTGCCATTTCTATCATGTCGACGCGATTTTCATTGGCTATCATTGCTGCTAGATATATAACGTTTCTCGTTTTTGGATTAACGTGACTCAGATATGGGAACATGGCGACGTCTATTCCGTTCAACATGTTATCCAACACTTCAAATACATTCGGCGGTTTCTGAGGTATGTAAAACGGAATTGTTATTTTCTGCAGATCCGCATCACTGATCTGAGACTTGGCCGCTCTTAATTCCGACAACAAGGGAGAGTCCAGAAAGTAATGATGAGCATATATCTCGAGCTTCAAATCTATACTCAACTGATATAACAGTTGTCCGAGCAACGGTAAGCTCTCCGACATGACGCTATTTAATTTGATTTCTTCGTAAAGAAGATGAAGAGAAAACAAGACAAGTGGAAGATGTGGAAACAGAACGGCTTGTGTATTTATTTTGCCGACGTTGCTCGGAATCGGTTCCTCGATGGAATTTTGAACCATCTCGTCGAGAGCGTTGGACGTTTTCTGATTCTTCAATATATTACAAATTTGAGAAGTTTTGTGCTCATTCGAATTCATCAAATACAGCCAATCGTCCGTGGATCCGCAATTGTTTGTTTTCTGTTTCTTAGGCACAACCATCGGACTGTTACGTTCCGTACATTGATCCTTTTCGTTGTTTCGTATCAAGTGCAATTTTTCCACGTCGTATCCTAACAATGTGAACAGAACCACGAGAAAAAGATCCCACTCTTGCGTCGGCGAAAAGTTTTGCGGACCCGGGGCGTTTCTAGCACCGTACCACTTCACTAACAATTGCATCGCTAAATCCTTCTGAAGTATATTTCGTAACGTATGTAAACATTTAGTAACTGCGGAAAAATTATACACGAATAACATCGCTCGAAAAATTCCTTTTAATATCGATTATTTTAATGTTTTTGTTTCACCAAAGTTACTCACCTAAAGGAGAAGTGCTGGACATAGGTAATGTAATGCGAAAATATTGTTTGTTTCCGCTTTCTACGGTTATTTCATTGCCTACAGTTTCTTTCAACGTGAAGAAATTTGTCTCGAGCAACGAGTTCTCTAGAAGCATCGGCGGCCGTCCGCAATTGCTTACGGGACTCAACAAATGCAGAGCTTCTTCAAATTTAATGTCGTGCGAAGCGCAGTTCTGCGAAATCAACGAACTTCGTCGCGGAAACGGAGACGCAAGCTTGTTGTTGCTACTTGACAAAAAGTAATTACTTCCTCCGAAATTCGAAAGTACACCCGATATATGCAATTTGCCCACACATGTCACCCCTGTGTACAATGTTATGCCGTTTGATAAATCTACAGTTGCTATCATGTGCAAATTCTGAAAAGACAATGAATTTATCAAGTTACATCAATTGATGTATATAATAAATATATTTGTTTATAATTTATTTTTCGAAATAATAACCGGTAAACAGACAGCATCTTTAGCCACGATGTTTGTCGTCATTCCGAAAATAACTTGTTGCTTCTTATTCGTCTTTTCTAATCTCACTAAAAACAGCTGCGAGCGACTCGCGATCAAATAGCCCAAATAACTCTGTCCGACGAGATCAGATGTTAAAAAAACTTTCGATGCACGACCAAAGGCAATATCTCTAAAAAAACAATACAAAAAAAAAAAAAAAACAATGAGAGCATTAATTTTTCGTATTATTAAACAATATATTTTATAAACTTACTTTCTATTTGGGATCCAAAGGAGTTGGAAGCATAGGGAACATCTGGAAAAGGATTTTGGGGAGTGCACACGCGTCGTTAAGTTGCGATTACAATGTTGTTACTTACTTCGACGTGCCAGCGTTTTCTGTCCACACGTGTTCAAGGCAAACCTCAGGATACAAGGGTTTGCTCCCATTTGGGACATCTTTCAATTGAATACTGTTGAAACTAACGAAAGGACTATGTGTCTGACTCGTGTTAGTTACAGCAATCTGTTGCAATCTGCTGTGATAAATATTCGAGTTCTGCGACGCTCCGAGCAGAGGGGACACAGCAGCTGAATGCGTTGGCGATTGACAACGAGAAATGGTGGCCATCGAGCTGTGCGAGCGTGAATGTTGTTGCTGCGGAGAGGGCGACGGTCCACTGGAAGTGTTGCTGTAAGAGGTGGTGCGCGATCCAAATGGGGTATTGGACAATCCTAATCCAGTGTTACTTGTCTGCAAATTCGGAACTCCTACAACAAATACAATTTATTTACTCATGTTTTGTTAACTTGTCATGCGCGAGATGCGAGTATTGTTTTACCAAGAAGAAACGGGCTTAGATGTTGTCCCTTATTAGACAGATTGCTGCCGGCATTTAACGGCGACATAGTAGCTGAATGATTAAAAAAGCTGAGCATTGTGTCGTTATTTCCGCAAACTAACTGACACTCCTCGGCTAACGCTTTACGAATCTTGTAGACTGAATGCAAGCCAGTTCTTGTATCGTACACCATTGCCAAGGACGGCTCTGAACTAGTAAATATTATGCGCTGACTTGACTCGTTCATATACGATACACTTCCTGAAAAAAAGATAGATGAGTCAATATTGCATATAAAAAATGTCAAAGATTAATTTATTCCTTTTAAATCCAAGTATATATAAACTTCTTACCATGCTTCATGAGTAGAGGACAAATCTCGTCTAATGGATGTGTTAGCGAAAAGGCCACAGGTAAATGACTATAGTTTTGAGATGATAGTCTGCTGGTTTCAAACGACAGAAACCTAAAAATAAAGATAAATTATTATTAATTAATACACTTACAAATATAAAATTGCTAATTACGATTTGCACACACATTATATTCAATAAAATATATAAATAATAAAGTATATAAAGTAATGAATAAAGAAATGAGTGAGTTATATACCTTGAATCTCTAACAGGTACTTCACTCTTTTCAAGTATAATTCCATACTTTGTTGGCCAAACAGCAGAAACCTGTTATTAAGAGATTTAAGATTGTGTGTAAATATAAAGTTATTTAATGTCTATGTTATGATGTATATTTTGAAATTCTTTACCTGAAATTGCAAAGTGGAAACATAATCTTCACCATTTTCAGTGAAAACCTTAAGAGTATACGAATCAAGCAAGCAGACACACTCTATAGACTGACTGTTTGAATTTTCATCTTCAAGCTCTTTAACTCCCTTGATCAAATGATCAGGAATGCTTGTTTGAAATTTACACCAGAGTGCATGCTTAATATTAGTTTCACATGAATAGGTTGCTTCCAGCACCCGACTAGCCTGATTGCCCTTACTGTGAATGGCTACTCTGCCAGAATAATACAATTCTTCTTCTCCATATAACTTGTTACTGCGAACTTTCCATGTCTCTTTCTATAATACAAATACACATACAAACACATATATACATATTATCTGCAAAAGAACATCTAAATTGTGAATGCATTTGTCCGGCTGTATTTATTTATTCAAAAAACTTACTAATTTTCCCAAAGACTTTTCCGAAATGTTTACTTCGCTGAATCTTTTTAACAAAATATTTTCTCCACCAGGTGTTGACGCACCGGATTGCAATTGTTGACTGGTTATTAAGTATCCAGGATGATTAAAGATAATATCCCGGCCACCTGGTACATATTCCTTAAAAAAAAATACAAACAGTTTCATCAGATTTTAACCTAACCCTAACAATTCAACAACATAACCAATTTACATCGTTCAAGAACAAATGCTTTCGCATCCATTTGTCGCGATCACACTGTGTCTGGTTAATGATTGATCAAACGAACAAATTTTTTAACAACTACTTTTTTTAACATTTATTTCAGTATCTACTTTACCACCGGTTCTGAGGCGGCGATCATCCTCTCCCTGGTCTCATCCAGATTTGCTGGCTGTGATATTTAAATATGTGATGGAACAACCCCCTAATTGTTTTTCTTATACGGTATTACTTATAAATAGGGTAAAGTAACGTGAAAATGGTTCTTGAGGAATACTGTCAACATTGTTGGGTATATGTGAACCACACCATCTTTAAACAGTACCGCTCGTGTGACAGATGTCGCGCTTGTACTTGTACACACAACATTTGTTATATATATATATTTTAATAAAAGTTGCGAGAAATCCTCGTGTAATTGCGTTTAGTTTGCTTTTTCGACGAACATAGTCTAGGTGGTGCTAAGAACTGTCACTTTTTTTTTTGTTTCGGAGAAGTTTGTAGTATCGTTTGATTACATTACAAGTGTATTCGTCTGAACTGTCCAGTGACGAGTGCTTGCTGCTTGGGAAGGTGTTATGTGACATTTGATGGTCTAAAACGCGTGCGTTATTGCGATTTACGAATAAATGGCCAGCTCGTTGGGCGCGATTGATTGGGAAGGTATGATCTAAATAAAAGATTAACGTTTGTTATTTACAATATTTGCATTTGTGCGTAAAATCTGCGTCTAAAAAATTGAGAACGTTTTCAGCAACACGTCATGCATACATTTCGTTATTGTATCAGATTACTGAAAGAATATAATGCGACAATAAAGAGAAAACATGAATCTGTTTCCTTTCCAAGTGCATCTGTTACTAGTTTTTGTTTGTTTTTTTTTTGCAAAGTGTATTGTATTTGTTTCTTGAAGATATTTTGCAAAAGCATTTGGTTGTTTTACTTTAAGATGATATATTCTTGAATACAGAGAGAAAGAATACACTTGTTTATGTCTTATACATAAAGGATGCATCTGAGAGTCACATGATTGATGGATGTTACAGACCTGAGGAAGCAGGCAAGACATCTGGAAAATGAGATTGACGCAAAATTAGTGGCATTTAGTAAACTGGGAATAAACACAGGCACTAGACATGCTAATCCAGATGAAGTTCCTCTGTTGGATGAGGAACAGGTGTTTGAGAACATGGCAACAGAGATAGAAGCATTACTCACCAAAGTAAATTTTTCTTCTTTTCTGTGTCAGTGTATCCTAACAAATTGACAGATTCACTAATTAAATACAATTGACAGCTGTTTTCTATAAATGAGAAGATGAGCCAGTTGGAGCCAAATGGAGCAGCTATGCTACATACAATGCAACGTCACAAAGAGATCTTGAAGGATTATAAATTAGAGTTTAACAAGATTAGAAATAACTTCACAGCCAGAAAAGACCGTGAGGATCTTCTAGGCAGTGTCCGTAAAGAAATAGAGTGCGTATTATTTCTATTATATTCTTAACTAAACATTTGTATATAAGAGAATTGAATCAAATATGTCTGTGTTAACAGCAATTATAAAAGTGCGAGTGGATTGAATCGGCGCGAAATGTATCTCAAGGAAAATCAACATATTCATAAGTAAGTTATTTTAGTCTTAATAATTATACTTGATGCATATATTTTTATCGATAGAAAATTATCTCGGTCTCACTCATGCTTTACAATATTATTTCCTTCAGCTCTGACCGACTGATCAACGACCAAATAAGTATAGCAATAGAAACGCGAGATCATCTGATGACTCAGAGACAGGCGTTCAAGCGCATACGAACTCGCTTCAATGACATCTCCAATCGGTTTCCAGCAGTAAGTAGTTTACTGCAGAGGATAAACCTGCGCAAAAAGAGAGATTCCGTTATACTCGGCCTCGTCATCGGAGTCTGCACGTTTCTGATGCTTCTGTACGCTTTTCATTAGATGTCATCGAAATAACCTTCGTTATTGTCTCCACGTAGCGGTTACTACTTCGCGGTAAAATATACATATACATTTAAAGGGTTTACGGAGATCTAACAAATGTGTAAGGAAAGAAAAATTTTATGTAGCACATAGGATGTACGCGTGATTGCGAGTATGAATGAACGGGCGGGTGTATTTATCTTTTAACTTTGTATTCTAAGAGCGGGAAGGAAGTCTTCGTCCTATATAGTTTTTTTTATACCGAAGTGGAATGTGATGAAATGTCAATCTACGTGTTTAATAACGTTATTGATAACTGTTAAAATATAATAAAATAAATCTTATCTTCATCATTATAAACGATGTGTTTTTAACTTCGAAGATCAAATCCTTTCCAACGCTCTCAAGAGGCAGGAAAGAAACGAGGATTTCAGATTCTCAGTAAAACACAATTCGCACACTTGTTGCGGTAAAATCATTGTATTTTGTTTAGTTTAGTCAATAATCCTTAATACGCATGACACTGAAACATAACGATGATAAAAAAAAAGAACCAAATATAAGTATCAAATTGTAAATTCAACACTTTTTTTTTTTTTGGTTTTTATTACATAAAGATGATGCTCAAGGCTAATTAATCGGCTTTATGGCTGGGTGTGAGAATTTCAACAAAAAGAAAAAAGTTTTCTCAGACGCAAAAGAAGGTGGGCATATCGTCGTCGTTTCTCGGATACGAATTAACTGGTTTTACATACACAAAGACATTATACACGCATATATACATGCGATACGCATTCGTACACTTTCAAATCGTCCGCATCACGTGTGTGGAAACAATATTACTTACGAAAGGAATAATTATTTCACTAGAAAGCGCAACGCCTGTTTCCACGTGCACTAGAAATATCGCGATATTTTCGTTAAGTCGCGCCAGCAAAATTAGGAACTTAAAAGCGAGACAATCTGCGAAAAAAACAAAACAACAAAATCACCTCGTACGTGTCCTATATAAAAAGTTTCGTCTCTCTCCAAATATATAATATTTACATTTCTTTTGTTTTATCAAGTATATAAAAATCACACCGCAACTTTTGACAAAGTTCTCGGAAATCATAGCATCGCTAAACGAACACACATAGCGCACACGCAGTGGCAACTGATCGAACAGTTATATGCAAAACAAATTAAACTTACGATAAATCTTGATGTGATATCTGGTGTATCGTCATCTTTCTTTCAGCGCGTCGAAAAACTACAAAAAAACCATCTTTCTAGAGCAAGAAAAAAACATCAAAATTGTAAATCCGTAGACCAGTGATGAGATCTGATGATCGAGTGTCATTGATGAACGGATGTTTGTCAGATTTTTTTCTCGGCTAATCTCATTCTTGTAAATGCAATCTCGTGGTATACATTGCTTATCCGTGGAAACAGGAGGTGAGGGACATATATGTTGTGTTCATTCTTTTGTTTCATACGCACACACATCACGCACTCCGTCCGCGCGCGCACACGCTCTTAAGAATTAGAATCACTAAAATAAGGAATCTAATCACGATCACTTCTTCTATCAACTGTTCCGAAAGTTACGCTAAAAGCCCTACATTTGCGTTTCTGAAGATTTTATTATTTAATTAGAGGAGGATGTGTGTGGATCGCGAGGCTCAACATTACATATTACATCATTCATCCCTCAATTCAGTCGTGACTCGTCCAGACGCGTACGAACACATACATCTACAACCAATATACATGCAGGCCGCACTTGGTTACTAGTGTTACGTGTGCTTTGAATATAAATATATCGGCTGTATTTTTATTTTTTTTTTATTTTTTTTTATTTTTTTATCTCTCATTCTAATTCTGTTTTCTTTTTTTTCTTGTATTTTAAGGCTAATTAGTTATAAGGTGGAGATTGTCGGAGAGACGAGGCAGTCTCGGAGTTTTGAAAAATATTTATCATTGCAACTGCGCTATTGTTGAGGGGGAGGTATATAGCGTATACACGGAAGTATCGGATGTGCGAAAACCCTTTGCGGTTCCTCTCAAATTTTATAAATTTGCACGAGGCAAAAAACAAACTGAAAAAACGAGAGAATTTTCCTCCCCCAAAAAATTAGAGTCAAAATCACACAAAGTGTTTTCTTTTATGTGATTATTTCGTGATTTAATAAATATTGAATGAAAATCTAATTGATTCTGTCAATGATGATAAAACAAAAAAAAACAAAAAAAAAAAAAACAAAAAACAGTACGCGTAAACTTGGCACTTGTACAGCTAATTGCATCTCTCAGGTTCTAAAACTCGGCAAAAATATCAAGCAAGCATATCTGCAGCGGGCGGTTACCTCGTCTCTCTCCACATTTATGGATATATATTAATAGTATTTTTTTTTTGTAACGGTAGCACTCCTAGTACTAATATAGTGTCAGCGGTAATTCATAGTAATGATAGAGCTATATATAGTAACATAGCAGTAGCACGTGTGTTTATGTGTGTAACGCCTCTTTACCAAATTTTGATCGAAGGTGTACGATCAAACAAAAATCATACTTTTTTTTCTCGCGTATACATCCGTATTTTTTTTCCGAAGAGAATCAATTTCTCCGTGATAACTTTGTGTGTACATTTTGCGACCAATCCCATCCTGTTGAAAATTTATCACGTTCGACCGGATCTACCGGCGTGTGAGGACAAATAAACGCTCGTCGACGAATGTTGCTCGCGCGTACGGGCTACACTTAAAAATAAATCAAACGATTTTGCCGATCATAATGCCGTTTTTTCTTTTTACCGCTTTCAAGAAATCTACGCTCTCTGCCGTTTCT